>JAHUXG010030003.1:0-44462 GCA_020740815.1 Sciurus niger
TATACAGTCCTTCCTGCCTCCATTCCTGCCCCCCTCCCTAAACCCAACTCCAACCCCAACACTAACCCTTCCCACCCCCCATTATGTGTCATCATCCACTTATTAGCGATATCATTCTTCCTTTGGTTTTTTGAGATTGGCTTATCTCACTTAGCATGATATTCTCCAGTTTCATCAATTTGCCTGCAAATTTGCCTGCAAATGCCATAATTTTATTAGTCTTTGTGGCTGTATATATATACCACAGTTTCTTTATCCATTCATCAATTGAAGGGACATCTAGGTTGGTTCCACAATCTGGCTATTGTGAATTGAGCAGCTATGAACATTGATGTGGCTGTATCTCTGTAGTATGCTGATTTTAAGTCCTTTGGGTATAGGCCGAAGAGTGGGATAGCTGGGTCAAATGGTGGTTCCATTCCAAGCTTTCTGAGGAATCTCCATACTGCTTTACAGAGTGGCTGCACTAATTTGCAACCCCACCAGCAATGTATAAGTGTACCTTTTTCCCCACATCCTCGCCAACACCTATTGTTGCTTGTATTCTTGATAATCGCCATTCTAATTAGGGTGAGATGGAATCTTAGGGTAGTTTTGATTGGCATTTCTCTTATTACCAGAGATGTTGAACATTTTTTCATATATCTGTTGATTATTTGTACATCTTTTTCTGTGAAGTGTCTGTTCATTTCCTTAGCCCATTTTTGATTGGATTATTTGTTTTCTTGGTGTAGCATTTTTGAGTTCTTTATATATTCTGGAAATTAGCGCTCTCACTGAAGTATGAGTGGCAAAGATTTTATCCCACGCTGTAGGCTCTCTCTTCACATTACTGATAGTTTCCTTTGCTGAGAGAAAGCTTTTTAGTTTGAATCTATCCCAGTTGTTGATTCTTGCTTTTATTTCTTGTGCTATGGGAGTCCTGTTAAGGAAGTCTGATCCTAAGCTGACATGTTGAAGATTTGGACCTACTTTTTCTTCTATATGATGCAGGGTCTCTGTTCTGATTCCAAGGTTTTTGATCCATTTTGAGTTTAGTTTTGTGCTGGGTGAGAGATAGGGGTTTAATTTCATTCTGTTGCATATGGATTTACAGTTTTCCCAGCACCATTTGTTGAAGAGGCTATCTTTTCTCCATTGCATATTTTTGGCCCCTTTGTCTAGTATGAGAAAATTGTATTTATTTGGGTTTGTGTCCATGTCCTCTATTTTGTACCATTGATCTACCTGTCTATTTTGGTGCCAATACCATGCTGTTTCTGTTACTATTGCTTTGTAGTAGAGTTGAAGATCTGGTATTGCGATACCCCCTGCTTCGCTCTTTCTGCTAAGGATTGCTTTAGCTATTCTGTGTTTCTTGTTCTTCCAGATGAATTTCATGATTGCTTGCTCTATTTCTGTAAGGTACGTCATTGGGATTTTAATTGGAATTGCATTGAATCTGTATAGCACTTTTGGTAGTATGACCATTTTGACAATATTAATTCTGCCTATCCAAGAACATGGGAGATCTTTCCATCTTCTAAGTTTTTTTTTAATTTCTTTTTTTAGTGTTCTGTATTTCTCATTGTAGAGGTCTTTCACCTCTTTTGTGAGATTGATTCACAAGTATTTTATTTTCTTTGAGGCTATTGTGAATGGGGTAGTTTTCTTAACTTCTCTTTCTGAAGTCTATCAAAATAATCATGTGATTCTTAACTTTAAGTCTGTTGATATGGTGAATGACATTTATTGATTTCCGGATGTTGAACCAACCTTGCATCCCTGGGATAAAACCCACTTGATCGTGGTGCACTGTCTTTTTAACATGTTTTTGTATGCGATTTGCTAAAATTTTGTTGAGAATTTTTGCATCGATGTTCATTAAGGATATTGGTCTGAAATTTCCTGTGGATCGAGCCTGCCGCCAGAGAAAGCAGGGCTGCTTGGGGAAGACTCTAGCTGCCGTGCCCTGCTTCAAGAAGCGCCCCTGTCCAGACCTCCCTCCTGGGCCGAGCTTCACCCAGTTTGAGAGACTCACTCCGCGGCTCTATGTTGGTCTGAGTCTCTCAATGCCTCCCCTTCTTGAATCCTGTGTTCTGGAGTAAAGGGAGATGCAGTCACCCTCTAGTCCGCCATCTTGGATCCATCTCCGTTTGGTTTTCTTTGAGAATCTCTATCTCTTTGTTGAAATGATCTTTTGCTTCCTGCACTTGCTCTTTCAGCTTATTGGTATTAACATTCATTGCCTGCATTTGCTCTTATCTCATCCTTTGTTTCACAAATCATTTTAATCATGTATAATCCGAAGTCCTTTTCTGACATTTCTTCTAACATACTGTCATTGGATTCTATTAATATAGTATCTAGATTTGCTTGGATCATTTTCTTCCCTTGTTTTTCATGTTGTTCATGTATCTTCCCCTCTAGCAGTGCAGATCTGGGGGATTGCAGATTTCCCCCTATTGGCTTATAGTGGCCCTATAGGTTTCCAAAACGCTTTCTTTAAGGTGAGATCATTATTAGCAGTGCCCAATTCAGACACCATGCAATCTTAGACCAAATAGCCCCTATGATAACAATAACAAAATTGTCATAATAAACAGAATGAGTTCAAATATTATCTTCAGTAAAACAAACAGATTTGCAATAAGGTCTGCAGTTTCTAATGGAGGACAAATCTGCAGAGGGATGTAGAATGTGGCTGTTAATGGGATAAGAAAAGAATATACAGAAATTCTAGATAATAGAAAGGGTGAGAGTGTAATCAAAAGAAATTGGATGTTAGCATGCAAAAAAGGGAGAAAGAGACTCTGAAGGAACAGGTAAATAAAAGGAAAAGAGAGCAAGAAAAGTAAAGAAATAAAAACTTAAATTTTTTCAATAAGGAGAAAAAAGAAAATCTACAGTATAACAGTGATATAGTTATGAAGCCTCCCAGAGTTCAGTAGCCTGATGCATGAGAGGTACCTGACAATGAGCTTCAAGCCTCCAGCAGGTGTCTCAGGATGGGTTTTGCCCCACCTAAAGATCAGAGCTACGGCTTCCAGGATTATCCAAGATGGTTGCTCTGGATTCGAAATGTGTTGGTAAATGGGGAGGTGCAGCTCGGGGTGTGGCCGTGGTCAGCAGGAGGTCCTGGAGGCAGGATATAGTTGGTCAGGCAGGGGTCCTGGAGGTCGAGTGTGTTTGGTGTGGTTGTGGGATCCTGGAGGCTGGTTGCAGTCAGTCAGTCTGGGGTCCCAGTGATAGGGCACAGTCAGTTGGTCTGGGGGTCCTGGCGACAGGGAGCAGTCAGTCGATGTGAGGGCCCCAGAGGCAGAGAGTGATCGGTCGGGCTGAGGGATCCTGGAGATGGGGCTCAGTCAGTCCTGCCAGGGGTCCTATGGGACCTGGCTATTGTCTCAAAATGGCGTCAGCCACGTGTAATCAAACCTTCAGCTACTTTTCCTTAAATGCACTTTGGTTATCCTGAAGCCACAGTGACATCTCACATGTAGGTTCCAAGGAGACATTTTTTCCAGGTGTTCCCAGTGGAGACATCTATCTCCCTGTATGGATGCAGGACTTGGTAATTTTCAACTGCTCCTGGGAAATAAACAGTCACTCTAGGACTTCTGCATCCTGTGACTCTTCTGCCTCTACCCAGTTCTCCTAGGAGAGGCCTTTGGTTGGGTGTCCCTTGATGATTGAATGTTATACAACCTTAGAAAAGAATAAGAAATAGCAACTCCATGATCATGAAGTGAATCCTAATTTTTTTTCCAAATGAAGAAAGCAATATTATTGTTACTTTTTGTTTAAGAAAGAAGAGGAAGTAGCACATTGTTTTAGTCAGGTTTTTGTTGCTGTGACCAAGCGACCTGATGTTAACAATTTTAGATGATGAAAAGTTTATTTAGGGACTGACAGTTTCAGAGGTCTCAGTGCATATATGGCCAACTCCATTCCTCAGGGTCTGAGGTGAGACAGAATATCATGGCAGAAGAGTGTGGTAGAGAGGGTGGCACAGGACATAAATATCAATAAGTAGAGAATTCTGCTCAACAAGGACAAAATATATATCCCAAAGGCAAGCCCCTAGAGACCCACCTCCTCCCAGCCACCCCCTATCTGCCTACAGTTGCCATCCAGTTAATCTCTATCAGGGGAGCAATGCACTGATTAGGTTAAGGCTCTCATAACTTGATCATTTCACTTCTAAGCTTTATTTCATTGTCTCACACATAAACTTTTGAGGGACATAATAATCATAACACATATTTATTGATAGGAAGAACAAATGAAAAACTAATGAACTTGTTTTCCTGAAAACAGAATTGAATTTACCATTTTATTTAATTTTGACCTTTGAGCAATATTGATGCTTATAAATTTAAAAATGTAATTAAATTAAAAAAAGTGAACCCTAAAATTAAACCAGAGGACCTAACTTATATTCAATAGATACTCAGGGAAAAGAGTAAGTTCAAGTGATTTTGAAACTCATACTATGATTGTACATCACTAATAGAGAATATCCTAAAAGTGAACAAAAAGAATTTCTTAGATATCTTAAACGATTAACAGGCTTAATATTACTATTAAGTGAATACTTTTAGTGTTGTCAATGATACTACTTTCAGAAGTAGGCTGTATTCTCATAACATGAAGCAAAGAAGTAAATACATTCATGTTATTATGGACCAAGATTTTTATGGTTAAAAGAATGTGGTATAAAACCAAAATTAGTTATAATCTTTAAGGATGAATTCAACATCAAATATAAATAGAAACATTATTTTTCAAATATCTTTTTTCCCACTTTGCCCACTACCCACTGAGAAGGCTTGGGAGCAAAAGTCTTGATAGTGATGAGAGAATCAGTATTCAAATATTATTCCTTATGCCATTTCCTATTGAAATAAAAACAGTTCCTTGTAAAATTGACTTATTTCAGGTTGTTTCACTTATCCAAATTCTAACTTAGTGGCTTACAAAATAAGCATCAGTATTGTTCATGAATCAGCCAGTTGGGTCAGGACTTGGCAGAAACAGCACATAGCTACTCCACTCACGGCCAGTCAGGAACTCATAGTGTGGACAGAGGTATTGCTTGAAAGCTTGCTCACTTGTCTGAAAAGTGAAGCCAGGAGGCTCAGTCATCTGGGGCTGGAGGAACTGGGGTTCTCTCATCTCCATGTGATCTCTGCATGTTGTTGACTTCAGGGTAAACGTACTTCTCACTCGTTAACTCAGGATTCTCAAGGCTGAAAGACCATGAGACATAAGCTATATCTCCTTCTTGATCAAGTCTTGGAAGTCATACAGTATTATTTTGGCTGCATAATATTTGTTAGACGTGAGTCTCTAAGGCCAACTCATATTCAACAGGAAAGAAACTAGAGTCCTTCTTTTGATGGGAACAATGGCCAAGAATTTCTGGACATGATTAAAACCACTGTAGGACTACAGGAAAACACAATGTGAGCACAAACCTCTGATTCTACTGAAAATCAAGTAAGTGCTCAGACATGCATGTGGGTATATTAGAAAGACATAAAAACCTGCTGAAGCATGCTCCTCTAGAACAGATGTGGGACAAAAATTTAAGTATCCTAGTGAATAAAAAATATAATTAGTTATAAGATTTGAATTATAATATTTGAACAAATAAAATCCTATGAGTCTACAGTTATTCAAAAAGTCGAAGAGAGATAGTGAAAGCTCTTCTTTTAAATAAATGCTGGCCAATTTACATAGAAACAGTAAATTTGAGTATCGCTGTTTTGAAAACTCCAGTGTAAGCAGGGGTTTAGGTAAGGCACGGCATGGGTGCTGAAACCATTACGTGGAAGTTTGTTGAAGCGGATTTTCACACTGTGAGGAAGAATGACTTCAAAGGAGAATATGTGCCTTAACATGGAGATGTCTGGTGGTCACTATTTTAACCGAGTGATCAAATTTAATTTCACCAATGGTGGGACACCTTGACCCTCTACAGTCTTTAATATGCTCCTGTTTTGATCCTGTGACACATTCTTGCTTCCAATGATTAATTCAAATTATTATGAGGGCACTGGTTCTTTTTTTTTTTTTTTTAGAACTCTAGCTCTAATGCCTGGTTTACATAGAGAAAGGCTATAGAAGAACCAATTAAAAGAAATGAAGAAGAATTAGTAAAATAAATCCTGAATGTGAGATCCCTATTTTAAAGTTGAATGGATTCTTCAACAAGATCAATATAAAAAACCAACAGTGGGAGATGGGAGACTATTGTTGATATATTAAAAGTTATTGAGGGTTCATAAGAAACAACTGGAATGCACTAACTTTGATAGGATCTTGGTGAAAGTTGTGTGTTTGAGAGTAAAAGCAAAAAGCAAAAAAAAAAACATGATAGACATTAATGGGACAATGGGGATGACTGTATGTGAAATGAATGCTGAATTATATCATGGAATCATTCGTTTTCTTTTGTGTGATAATGATATTACAGTTTGAATAACATTTCTATTCATTGGTGATTTAGGGAGAAGTATTTAAGGTAAAATGTGATGGTATTTATCACTTTAAAAAATAACCCAAAAGAACAGAATAGTCACACTTCATTGAGTGCAGGTAGGTCACATATGGGTATTTGTTGTATGTTTTTATCACAGACAATTGGAGGATAATACGAGTGAAAATTCAGTAAAGTCCACAGAACAAAGTTCCCTAAAGGAATTTTCCCACCATTCCCAAAATTCGGGGGATATCTCTTCCCCAGGGGTTTCATTCTGTCTCCTGCAACCAGAGGCTCCACAGAGCTTCCCAGAGAAGCTAAGTGGGATAATAAACCAATGAATCATTGGCTTCCCCAGCCTTCTCTAGTTGACTAAAAAAATGTGTTGGAAAACTTCAACTAGGTTTAGAAAGTTAATTATTGTATGAATTTCAAGAAGACTATAAATTTCATCACCAGAAATGAGTAAAAATAATTCCGGGTAGTACCTATGTTATTGGGATATGTACACTTGCCTACCAGGATGACATGGAACATAATTAGATATGGAAGTAACCAGATATCACTATATAACTGAAAGCACATTTATAAAAGAATAATTAAAATAATTCCATGAAACTCATTAGTCATATCATATACTCACAAAGAATAACAAATAGAAATGGAGGTTATGCCAAAATGAGGGAATTCTAGAATGAGGGAAGGCTGTGGGCCTCTGGCAGTCTGAGATCATCTGCCCCTATGTTTGCTGCATTTATTCCTTTATCCCAGCTCCATCCCTGAGTCAATTCTCTTCCAAGTAATAAAGAGTAAAGAAATCCCAAAAGGAAAAAGGTTATGAGACAAAATTTAGTATGGGAGGCCCATATTAACATGCCAGGTCTCTGACCAATAATGTGACTGTACACATAAACAAGAATGGAACCCAGCAGACTGGTTCCTAATCTCTCCATTTTCAGAAACTAAATCTCCTTGAAAAGGAGTCAAATCATGTCCTTGGAAGTAATTGAGCTTTTATTATGCATTTATCAAGTTTCCTCTTACTGTCTTGCTGTCTTTTAAATTGTATTTTTGCATTAAATATGTGAGATTTAAGTCTTAATTTAAAATTAGTATTGCAGAAAAAGATGAAGATAACCAATATCATAAAGTAGGAAGAAGAACAATTGCAATTTGGGTGCAGGAAGAAGAAAGTCATATTGATCAAGAGGGGAAAATTAAAAAACTTTCCTGAGTAGAATTTTCTTTGTGAATAGTGGAATGTATTTGCTAAACACACCTCTGATGATGACTATAAAAAAAAAAAAAACTGAAAAATTAATGAAGTCAACCATAGTCCTACTCCTGATATTTACCCAGCTATAATTTAATTTGGGAAAAATAGTTTTGCAAACATATGTTTTGGTCTTTGTACTATATGGTCCTGTTTTAGTCAGCTTTTTTGTTTCTCTGACTAAAAGATCTGACCAGAGCATTTTTAAAGGTGGAAAAGTTTATTTGAGGGCTCACGGTTTCAGAGGTCTCAGTTCATAGAAGGCTGGCTTCTTTCCTTGGGGCTCAAGGTGAATCAGAACATCATGGCGGAAGAGTGTGACAAGGGAAGCAGCTCACATCGTGGTGATCAGGAAGCAGAGAGAGAGACTCCACTTGCTAGATACAAATAGACACCCAAAGCCATGCCCAAATTCCCACCTCCATTAGCCATACCCTATCACTTCCGTTACCACTCAGTTAATCCTGATCAGGGAATTAAATCACCGATTGAGTTAAAACTCATACAACCCCATCATTTCTCCTCTGAATCTTCTTGCATTGTCTCACACATGAGCTTTAAGGGGACACCTCACATCCAAATCATAACATTCCACCCCTGGCCTTCAAAAGCTCACAACCATCTCACAGTGCAAAATAAATTTTTTTCCATTTCCAAGAGTCCCCATAGTCAACATTTCCAAGATTGCTCCAAGTTCAAATCCAAAGTCTTCTCTGAGGCTCAAGGCAATCTGGCATTGTGAGCTCCTGTAAAATTAAAAGCAACTTAAAACTATCCAATACATAATGATGCAGAGTAAACATTTCCATTAACAAAATTAGGGGCATAGAAAGAAGGGATAGGACCAAAGCAAGACTGAAATCCAACTGTACAAACAAGTCCCAGTGCTCCATGTCTGGCATCTGGGGCACATGGCATTGTGAGGTTCTCTCCTCAGGGTTTGTGTAGATTCAATTTCTCCCCAGGACTACACCATTCCCTTCAGCTCCCTGTACTGCTCCAAAGGACTTTTGAATTCATGAGAACTTGTTCAACCCTAGATTCCTTGCCAAACTAGCTGAATTCAATCATAACCTCTGTCCATTTGGATTTGATCAGAGATATCTTGGTTGAGGTCAGCATTAGCTAACATGGATAACTCTCGTGTACACAGTGTTGCCAGTTCACAAATTATTTTCCTATGCATCATCTCATTTAGTTCTTACATTGAACTTGGATTATGGTATTGTCATTATTCCTACTGAAAATATCCAGAGAAAAAATAACTGCACATAGGGAAAAAAAAAAAAAAGACATTACTGAAAGAAAATTCTCTGCTTCTCTATTTTTTGACTT
Organism: Sciurus niger; assembly: GCA_020740815.1. Lineage (NCBI taxonomy): Eukaryota > Metazoa > Chordata > Mammalia > Rodentia > Sciuridae > Sciurus > Sciurus niger. The sequence goes on from JAHUXG010030003.1 coordinate 9,072, forward strand.
CACCTATTATTTTACCACCTTCCTGTGATGAAACAGATCCTTCCTGCAAAGTACTTCCAACAGTGCCTGGCATGTTACTCACTCCATAAATGAATGTTGACAGATCTGTGCCCTCTCAAATTGGAGGATGTACACCTTAGTAGGGTACCAGGGCAGCCAGCTCAGTGCATAGTTTTGGATCATCAATTTCATTTTGTGGTATATAACTTTGAGCATTATTTTTACTCAAAAGAATATCGTGGAGTAAAAGTTAAGATTCACATGAATTTAAAAACAAAATATGAGACTGAACAGACGTTGAGCCTCACAGCATGCTAATTTGATCTCACCCCTGACTCTCTGAAGTAGGCAATCTGTTGGAGTTACTTTGGTGAGAAACTTGGAGACATTCTATGGTGAGTGTTCTGCCCTCTTATCTCAGGCTCTGGAGGACCCGGTTAAGCAGTGATGAATGTGGTCAGGGATCTTGACATTGAATTAGTTATTTCTTTTCTTTTCTTTTTTTTTTTTTTTTCCTTTTTTTAAAAAAAAATTGTTCTAATTTTGATACATCATACATAATGGAGTATAACTTCTCATTCTTCTGGTTGTACATGATGTAAAATTATACTGGTCATGTAATCTTATATGTACCTAGGGTAATAATGTCCCATTCATTCTACTATCCTTCCTACCCTCATACCCCTCCTCCCTTCACTCTCCTCTCCCTAATCCAAAGTACCTCTATTTGTCCCTAACCCCTCTCTTATTGTGAATTAGCATCTGCATATTAGAGAAAACATTTGCCCTTTGGTTTTGGGGAATGGTTTATTTTGCTTAGCATGATATTCTCCAGCTCCATCCATTTACCAGAAAAGGCCATAATTTCATACTTCTTTAAGGGTGAGTAATATTCCATTGTATGTATACATACATTTTCTTTATCCATTCATCTGTTGAAGGGCATATAGATTGGTTCCATAGTTTGGCTATTGTGAATTGAGTGACTGTAAACATTGATGTGGCCACGTCACTGTAATATGATTTAAAGCCAGGCCAATGACATGATGAAGAGATCTCAGGAAGTTCTTGGTCGCTGAGTATGTATCCATCAAGCCTTCTAAGGACTTTAACCTTCCCCATTAATTATAACCTTTAAAAGAAAATTTTCAGAGAAAAATTACTCCAATTTACCGATATTACAAATTAGGAGACTGAGAACCTACAAAGTGAAGTGATTTGCTCCCAGTCATATAATAATATAAAAATAGAACTCAAGTGGGGTTCAGTTTCCTAGCCCCCAGGCCAGGGCTGGCTGTTTCTTCTTTATTTGAAAACTCATCTCAAGTAAGCAATTATAGTACCTAGGGGGAAATACCAAATGTACAAACTAACCACAAAAGCACAGAGAAGCCGGAAGTCATAAAGGAACAGCTTATATGAAGTCAACTTGGAGGAGGGGACATGGAATATGCTGATATGTCTCAGAGACAGACCCTGACCTATACGTGCCAACCTCCATCTCCAGAATAACCAGGAGAAGGCATTCCTAGGGGTTCTAAGTATCAGTGATTATGGTAATAAAGAATAAAAATGCAGAGAGGAAAGGAATCATCCATAAAGGTGGAGAAAAAAGAAAAACACTCTTTATAACTTTAATATGGAATGGCAAGCAACTTACTCTCAAAAAGAAACAAAAAAAAAACAACAACAAAAAAAGTCAACCCTCCTCCCTCAACCCTTGCCTCTATATGAAGCTCCCTGGGGCCTCAGTCCCAATTCCTCACTGGCTTCTTTGCAGAACTAAAGCAAACACACTGAGCACTGTTTACCAGAAGCAGCCAATGACGCCCCAAGGAGCAGTATCCCTGAACTTGCCGCGCTGTCAGCAGAGAAAATGCTGATGCGATATTCCAAACTTGGAGTTCAGGGGAGACGGCAATTGGGTCAGAAAAGGAATGAACAGGAGTAGCGGTATTTTGGGGGGATCTCTTTAAATATCGCCCAGTAAAGGCAGCATGTCCTGATAGTACACTGAGGTCAATAATTAGAACTGACATCTAAGAAGCACAATCTCTAAATCTTCTAAGTGATAAAACAGCTCAAGGTGACCATGTTTTCTGCTCCCGGCTTCCGCCTATTTGGCATGAGTTGATTGGCCTTCAACGGAAGCCTACAGTAATAGACCTCATTACCATTACCAATATAATAGCAGTGTAATGCAGTTTGCACTGCGCCAGGCCCTGTTCTTAAGCTTTTACTTGTATTATCTCATTTTACTTTCACCAGAAACCTATGAGGTAGGTGCTGTTATTATTTCATTATATAAAAATAAAAGTGAAGCTCGGATAATATGAATAGTTCACCTGAAGTTTCATGGTCAGTAAGTAGTGAAACTGAGGTTCCAACTCCCAAGTCTGTGTTCTTAACCTGTACCATCAAGCAGAGTACCAGAGAATTGCTGGGAACTAAACAGCTATAATACCTTTCCTCCTGAGGCTCACTGCTGAGTGACAGAGATAATCAGCGACCCAAGAAACTACAGTGCAGGAGATAACTTCCTTTCAAGGAGTAGAACAGGTGAGAGAGGAAGGAGAGAAAAAGTCCTTTATCTGTCCTGGGAGTTAAGGAAGTGTTCCTCTGCTCTGTTGACCCTCTGAGTGATAAGCAAGAAGTAACCCATGGTGGGGGGAGTCTTGAGAAAGGGAACAGTGGGCACTAGGACCTGTGGTAGAAAGAGATCATATTGTTTTCAGGTCAATGATTCCATTTCAATACGATTGGAACATAGAATTTGAAAGAAAAGAGGGAAAACATACAAAACCGCAAAAGTAAGCATGAACCAATTCCAAAGAGCCTTGAGTTACCTTAAGTGAGATGTACGGCGGAGCCCAGAGAGAGTACTTTCTTTACAGTTCTTTTTGAGAATAAGTGGGCTATATTAGATGGTTTTACTTTCTTGCTTATGTGACATATGGAGATGTAATTGTTGACAAATTTGTTCAGCCTTGGTAAGCAATTAATCAGCAAATTGGCATTCTAAACTCCTGTTCTCATTCCACTGCAGCCTTTAGAAAAAAACTCGAAGGAGAACAATGCTTTCTCTAGCCACACTGTTTCTATTAAGGGTTATTTCTGCATCGTCAGGATTACCTTGTCTTCCAGATCCTGTATTGACCATAAGAGCCCATCAAATCACTCTGGTAGTTGGAATGGATTGGAATGGATTGGTTCTCAACTATGTAGTCCAGGGAAGCAATACAAGTTGAGTTTTTAGTGCATAGAGCCCAGAAACAAGCCATTCATGCTTAGACCTTGGCTACCCCACTCACCAGTTATAGAAATCTGTGCAAGTGACTTAGTTCTTCTGTGTCTTACTTTCATCACCATTAAATGGTGAAAAGTATAGCCTCTTCCTATTAGAGTTAGAGAGATCACTGAAAGGTTTATTATATGTCAAACATTTGAATAATAACTAGTGCAGAGCAAGTACTTAAAAACATTACCTTTTATGGTATTTGTCATAGAGACTTGTGATAAGAGCAAAGTGCTATGGAAATACAGAGAAAGGAAAAACTTATTTGAGTAGAGAAGTGTTGATGAAAGATATCACGTAAGAACTGGCATTTTTCTGAGCCTTTTTTGGAGAAGACACAGATGACATTATCCTTTTTAAATTTTGCAGCATTAGAGCAAGTAATTCAATCTTCACAGGAACCATTTATTGCAACCATCTTAAAAGATGAACCTAACCTACAGCACCAATAACCAGGTCAAGTTCTCTCTGAGAATAAAGCTCAGGACATGGTTTGTTCAAATCGTGTCCTAAAAGTTGATGCTCACTCCCATTTTAAGAATATTTTATTTATAAAAATCTAAACTTGAACAATAAGGCATTGGCCTTGTTTGAGCAGAATTATTTACTTTACAAAATGATTTGTAGTAAGATTATTTTTTGTTTAAATGCCAAACTCTCCTTTAATATTAATTTACAGCATCTCAATTTGTACTTTCTATTACACTGAAAAGACATTAGCTCTTGAATGTGAATTACTTATCTCGGTGGCAGGGAGCAACTGGGCACCATCATTTCTTACAGCAACTGTAAGATGCATGATGCACATACTACCCGAGCTCCACAGTTAAAGAAGCAGAGACTCAGAGAAGTTTAGTAAGGTGCCTTAATTTACACAGTACACAAAGGAGCCTTCACTAAAGTCTAGTTTCTGATGTCGGTGCACAACAAATAGTAGAAATCATTACTTTCTTTTTAATCCCTTCAGTAAGAAAACCACAACTACCAGTTATTAAATTAGAAAATGTTTTTAGGGGTTCCAATTTGTCTGCCAATGTGCCTTGTTACCTTTGGTCCTCACCTTAGTTTTGAGAGCAACCCAAAGCCATCAGCTTAGCTTCCTGCTCCTACTTAATTCAGCTTTCCACCTCGCTTAACAAAATACCAGCTTAATGATGGAATTCTCTACTTTCCAAAACATAAGCTGTTGAATGGAAATTTCACTCAATAACCCAATCCATTTAACTCTAATTAAGCCTATTTCAGGCCTTTGTCTACATTTGGAACAGACAACTTAATTGGTTGTCCACACAGAGGAACATGGAGAATGTTCTCCCTGATTAGGTTACACTAAGACTGTAATCCTTTCTACACGAGCAGGAAGGAAAATTCTCCAAAGTATAAACCACTCCTGATGTAGTAACACTTTCTATGACTCTCTCTGTTGTTGTGGGATTACTTCTGGAGATCATATTTTAGTCAGTCACAAGTTACTCCTAATCCTTTTTCTTGTCCTTTGTGGTTGATGTTGCTGACCCTTTGTCTTGAATCCATCCAACCAAGTGTTGCCTTAACTGCTACTCCAAAGGAAATACATTCCCAAGAGTTTGTCTATCCACACCTCTTATTTCAGATCAAGCTATTCTCAACCTGTCCAATGAAGATGGAGTTACTTCACATTTCCTGGAATTGAATCCTGTCTGACAAAATTGATCAGATTCTAGGTTTCCTTCAGGCACAGATGACTGAAAAATCATGTATTTGCAGGTATGTTTATCTGTTATTTATCTGATCTTAGCCCAGTGGGTCCCAAGGTCTCCTTGGACCTCAGCAATACCAGTTCCTCAGACAGAACAAGAATAATGGAGTAATATTTACAATCGGAACAACTTCCAGTCTTGGCATTATATAAATAACCATGGAATATTTTGCCCCTTCTTCTAAATTAGTTTCCCTAATGATGAAATTCATGTTTTAGGAACACTGATGAAGATTTTAAATGCAAGAACTGAAAGGGGACTCAGCAATTACCTAATCCACTTGCCTACCTTTATTGGTGGTGATCTTACTGAGATTGATTGATAGAGGAAGACTGCCCAAGATCATAGTGGTAGTTAGAAAACCAGGTCTCTAGCATATACCTTGCTGCTCTGTCCACTGGAAGCTCAGTCCTATGCTCAATTGCAGTGAGCTACCATCCTTTAGAATTCTGTCTTTCACTCTTTACAGACACAGACATTGGAACCTAACTTCAAGCACAGAGTCAGTGACAAGAATGAACTTATCAACACAATAGAAATATAAAAGATGTGCAGAGTGAGATAATATCCCAGAGGCACTCTTTCCTCTTCCACTTCTCAATATACTTAGACTGACTCTTTAAATATAATATTAGAAGATTTTCATTTGCAAAGATAGCATATTTGAAAATGAGAAACCTAGGATGTCAAAGTAGAGATCTGGCTGTGTACAGACAGCAATAAACATGATTCCTAAGTTCAATAGTAGCACCAAGATTTTCCCTTCTGCTTGACTCTAACTTGTCATCCACTTCCCATACATTAGCAATCTGGAGATATTAAGTGACCTCTGATGCCTTGCTTTGGGGGTTTCCCCCACCTCATTTGCATCCATGTTTCTTGCAGGAGAGGGAAACAGCCTCACAGGCACTGGACATGCCAGACAGAACTGGGTTCAGGAGTGTGTTGTTGGCTCTTCCACTTCAGGGTCTCAGTGTGCTGATCTCCTGGTTCCTGTCAGTAGTAGGGTCTTTTTATTGGTTTTGTGGTTTCCTGGTCAATTTAAAAATTGATCTAACATCCCCACTCCTTTTGATATTGAGGTGATATGGCAAAGGTGGTGGTCATGTTAAAAATCACCCCCAAAATAATATTTCTGTTAGCATTCATTTTTACTTAAATTACCCATATTGATATCAAAGGTAGAGTTTAGAGTTTGTGTTTCTCATCAAAAAGGTAAACTGAACACTGGCTGCTAAATTTGTCTTTTTGCACCAGGAGATGTTGGAAAATAATCATGCACTGTATGATGGATCAGTCAATGACAGACTGCAGGTCTGATGGTGGTACCATAAGATCCAGTCACCCAGTGACGCCAGACCTGCCCTGACATCACAGTGCACTACGTGACTCACGTGGCTGGTGGTACTGGTGTAAACAAAGCTAATGCACTGCCAGATAGCATGGCAAGCATAGTTGCATACAGTACATTATGCCTGATGATGATGACAGATGACTGCTGCTGGTCTGTGTACTTCCTATTTTATATTTTCATCATCATTTTAGGGTGTACTCCTCTTTTTATAAGGAAAGTTTATTATAAAACATTAGGCTGTGTTATGCGACTGCAGCCTGATGCACCTCATGTTGGTCACATTCTTTGCATCATTTTGTGCTTGATATAATCTTATGTCAATTTGTTCATCCTGGGCCTGGAACCAATAGGTTATAACACACACACACACACACACACACACACACCCATGTAGTCTAGGCACACAGGAGGATACACCATCTAGATTTGTGTGAGTAGCCTCCCATATTTGTAAAAGAATGAAATACCTATTGACTCATTTCTTGGGACATATCCCCATCATTAAATGATTTTTCCAGATTAATGGGATGACAAAATAGGAAGGAAATACTTTTAAAAATTTAAGAGAGAAAATCAGGTTAGAATGCAGACATTCACCAAGACTAGACTGCATACAGTTTATTTGAGTGAATGCAGAGGTTCTCTTAAAAATAGCATGATATTGTGGAAATATCCTAGGGTATCTTAAAGTCTCTGGGTCCCTTTGTAGGAGGAGGAAATAGCAACTTGTAGCAAAAGGAAAGGGAAGACGGTGGGGTGGAAGGTCCTAGATATGCCTTACCTCCCTCTCCCCAGTTGTTGTGAGCAGGCCAGGTGGGATTGTATCACCTGGAGGCCATATCCTGAGTGCAACTCCAATAGAGTACTGCAAAGCTTGGCTGTAAGCAATTACACACTGCCAATACCTTGGGTATTAGATCTGTCCCCACTGTAGTATGACCAAGAAGGCTTTAAGGAAGCTGGACAGGAATGCGGCACCTCAGGCCAGGCCAGAGCACTACCGGGATGGGCTGCTGCCTACTGTGTTCAACCATCCAACAGACACTTATGCAATGACTGCTTTATGCCAGCTTTGTAAGCACTGGAGATAGCAGTAAACAACACAAATTCCTCCCACAGAAAGATACACTCTACAGGGGAAAGACTGACAATAAGGATGTTGTAACTGAGTAACTTCTCATGAGCATGGTTCTTCCTGTTGTCCAACATTGTCCAGACAACTGTCATAGAGGGTGAGTCTCTGGATAAAACAACCTGGGCTGATGGGACCACCAAGGTCATCAAGGCCATTATGTCCAAAAAATAAGTAGAAGAGCTGAAGCAGAGTAGCTCTACAAGGCAATCCATGTAGCTAGAACTCCCTCCCCAAATTCAGAGTACTAGCCTGGATTAGACTTTATCCTTCCTGGATTAGAAGTTATAATATAAAGAATCTGATCCTATTAAAGGAATATGGATAAGATGAAAGTAGAATTTCAAAATTACAGAATATTTAGAGTGTGACAATAACACAAGGCCACAATAAATATTCTAGAGAAAGCAGAGTTAATGGAGCAGAAAGAATGGAAACTTTGAATTGCATAATGTATGTCCTTAGGGAAATATACTGCAAACTTGAAAAAAGTACAGATGCTTATAAAGAAGAACCAGCTGGATGTATCAGATGTGGAAAAATATAATTATTAAAATAAAGAATCCAATAGAAAACTAAATAGAATAGGTACAGAGAATCAGTTAATAATATGAAAAATCATATTGAGATTTTTTCCAGATTAGGGGGATGGAATAAATAGGAGGGAAATGTTTGAAAAAATTGAAAAGAGAAAATCAAGTTTGAAAAGTTAGAATGCAGACATTCATCTAATATGACCTTTAAAAGGAAATAGTACAAATGCAATGTAGGAAAAACAACTTAAAAATGATGACTATTTTCCAGAACTAATGAAACACATGACCTTAGATAGAAAATAGTTTAGGGTGAGAAGCAGCACACAATAAACAAATGAATGAAATCTCAGTCCATCCTCAGAAAACTTGGAATAGAACCACCATTTGACCCAGTTATCCCATTCCTCGGTATATACCCAAAGTACTTAAAATCAGCGTACTATAGTAACATGGCCATCTCAATGTTTATAGCAGCTCAATTCACAATAACCAAGCTATGGAACCAACCTAGGAGCCATTCAATACATGAATAAATAAAGAAAATTTGTTATACTTACACAATGAAATATTACTCAGTCATAAGGAAGAACGAAATTATGGCATTTACCGGTAAATGGGTGGAATTGGAGACTATCATGCTAAGTGAAATAAGCCAATCCCAAAAAACCAAAACCTGAATGTTCTCTCTGATATGTTGATGCTGACTCACAATAGGTAGGGGTGGGGCAGGGAGGAATAAAGGTTTACTGGCTTGGACAGGGGGGATAAGGGGAGGAAAGAGGAGAGGGGAATGGGAAAGACAGTAGAATGAATCAGACACAACTTTCCTATGCTCATATATGAATACACAACCAATGTTATCATATTATGTACAACCACAAAAATGGGAAGTTATACTTCATGTATGTATGTCAAAATACATTCTACTGTCATGTGTAACTAAAAAAAACAAATGAAAAATTTCACAAAATAAAATAAAATCAAACCCCAACCCAGAAAGAGCAAGGTGAAATTTAACAATAAAACGATTCCAGACCGGAAAAGCAAATCCCCCACAAAACCGTGGGCATCAGAAATGACATCAGATTTCTCAAAAGCAATGAGACAATGAGGTCACGAGTTGGTGAGGGGCGTTAGAAGGAACAGATCTAGTTTATCCAGAAAGTCACATTTTAAATGATAGGGTGAAATAAAACATCTTTTCATCTAAATGCCCACAGACTTCAATCTGAAATTTTTTCAGAGTAATTTCTTTAAAAGACAATATAGAGGAATACATGCAGAAGTAATTGTTATGGAAAGCAAGAATAAATAAAGGCATTAGTAGAGATGATTATTGACTTGGGTAAACAATTATTCAAAGGAAGTATATATATATACCCACAACACTGTATCTGAAACTTAATGTCACATCAACATTAATGAGTTGAATTGTACTCAAATCCAAAGGGAGAGAAAAGAAATGAAGATGAACTTTTAGTGAATGGGTAAGGTACGGTGCGGTGGGAGGGATGTGAAAGGGGGAGAGCTGAAGAAGGTGGTTAGGCATGATTAACTCAGTATCTGCCTGTATGAAAATATCAGTGAATCCATCAATTCATAAACTAATGTGTCAATAATTACAAAAAATGTTGACCAAGGTTCTGTGTGTGTGTGTGTGTTGGGGGCGGGGAGCGGAGAGGGATAGACAGACAGACAGACAGACATAGGTATTAAAAAATGGAGACAACAACCACGAAAATAGAATTATAAGTTTAATAAACAAATTGTAACCGTCAAGGAAGTTCAGTAAAGTGCGCAAGTTGAAACAAGCAGTGGGAAATAGAAGGGAAGAAAGAGAAAGGTGAACAGGGAGGGAAAGAGGAGGGAAAAAGAAGGAGTATTGATTAATCAGTAAGCATCAGTGGGGCATGGTGGTGCCAGCTATCATCCCAGCTACTCATGTGCCCAAGGCAGGAGGATCACAAGTTCAAGGCCAGCCTGGACAACTTAGTGAGATGAGACCTCGTCTCAAAATAAATAAAAAGGACTGGAGATGTAGCTCAGTAATAAAGTGTCCCTAGGTTTGACCCCCAGTACTGCTGCTGCTAATAATAATAATGCTAATAATATAACATATATAATAATAGAATAGAATAGAAATATAATAATATAAATATATAATAATATAAACATTGTACTTAGAAACAAATAATATATTGGCATTATAATAAATAAAAAAAGGTTAAAGGCAAGATTTTTAAAATAGACAAGATTAAAAATCCAGCTTTTGGCTATTAACTTAAAACTAATAAAAGAAATGTGAAAATAAAAATAGGAGAAAAGAACTAGTAGAAAAACGTGAAACAAAACAAATCTGGGATAGTTATACTTTTAGTATAACTTGATACTTTTAGTATCAAGCAAAATAAAATAAAACATGTAACATGTATATGTGTGTGCATGTATGAAAATGACTCAAAACTATACTTAGTGTATCATTTATGTTATAGAAGAGTCATTGTCATTAATATTCTTATAAGACAAATTACAGAAAATGTCTTATGCAGAATCATTCCAAAAACTTACTTATATATTCTGCCCTCAAAGAGTTAGAGGGGAAAACTGTGATTTCACAGGAGAGAAACCTGACAATTACTACCTCAACCAGACAATCCAGAGCCATATGACAGACAAAAGCAGCACTTTAACCATGTTCTTCCCCCAAATCTACCATCTCAGTCTAATCCATCAGACAACTCCCAGTTCACGAACGTTCTACAAAACACCTGACCAGTACCTTTCAGAGCTGTCGCAGTGCTGAAAAAGAATGAAAGTTGCAAAACAGTCATAGCCAAGAGGAGCCTGAGGGGACGTGATGGGTAGATGCAATGTGTTACTCTGGTTGGGGTTCTAGAGCAGAATATAGGACACAAGATAAAAAATAAGAAGCTACTTATCTATAGACTTTAATAACAATGTAACAATATTGGTTCACTAGTTACAATAAATGCAGTACAGTAATCTGGGTGCTACTAATAAGGATAGTTGTAGAGTATATAGGAGTTCTGAATTATCTTCACAACTTTTTGGTAAATATAAAACCATTCCTAAATTTTTCAACTTTATTTTAAAAATGCTAGTTAAATAATTTTAAAAATGAAACAGAGTCCTAAGTGTACAAAATAAGTCTATAAAACTCTTCAAAAACAGAGGAGTAGGGCAGGGGATGTAGCTCAGTTGGTAGAGTGCTTGCCTCATAAGCACAAGGCCCTGGGTTCAATCCCCAGTACGGTGAAACAAACAAAACAAAACAAAAAGCATATTCTCATGACTTGAGTTATACAAGGTTTTCTAGATATAATACTGAAAACACTAGCCACAAAAGGAAAATAAATAAATAAATAAATAGAACACACCAAAATTTAAAAGTTTTGTGCTGTGACTAATTTATCAAGAAAGTGAAAAGACAATTCACAGAAGGGGAGAACATGTTAGAAAGTTATACATCTGATAAGGGAATAACATCAAGAAGGTAAAAAAGAACCCTCACAACTCAATCCAAAAACAAATAACCCAGTTAAAAATGTGCCAAGATTCTGATGAGACATTTCTTTAGAGAAGATATACAAGTGGCCAACACCGTATCAGGAAAATACAAATCAGACATGCAGTGTGAAATCACTTCAGATCCAATGGATGGTTAAAATCAAATGTTATCTCGGGTAATGAGAAATAGACCCATAGGGAGTGTAAAATGATGTCATCTATTAGGAGAAGGGGTTGGTATTTCTTTAAAATATTAAATATGGATTCGACATAGATTCAGCTGTCCTATTTCTAGATATGTACCAGGAGAACCGAAACAATGTTTCCATGCAAGACTTTGTACATAGATGTTCCCAGGGATATTTTTCATAAGAACTGAAATACAGAAAAACCCAAATGTCCATCAACATATGAGTGAATAAAGTGTGGCATATCCATGTAATGTGATATTATTTGACAAAAAAAAATGAAATAATGGATATGTGCTACAATATTACTAAACCTCAAAAACATTATCCTAAGTCAAAGAAGCTAGATGCAAAAGATCTTGAGTTACACAAATTCACGTGTAGGAGTTGTCCAAGATAAGCAAATCCACAGAGACTGAAGGAGAACACTGGTGGATGGCGCCTGGGCCAAGGAGGGACAGGGGCATGTCTGTCCATGGGTTCAGGTTCCTTTTGGGGTGAGGAAAAAGTTTTAAATTAGAGGGTGGTGATGGTTGAGCAACTTTGAATGGATTAAGAACCACAGAATCGGATGTTTAAAAGATGTGAATATTATGGCACATAATTATACCTCAAAAATTATGTTTTTCAAAGAAGAAAGAAAAAGCAAGTCTTTTGAAAATCTGAAGACTCCAAATACCATGCTTGATTGAATAGCCAGAGAACATATTTCTTATTTGGCCCACATGAACCATTTCTCAAAATCAATCATGTATCAAAGCCACAAAGGAATTTCAATAACTTCACAGAATCAACACCATGCACATTATGGTCTATGACCACAATGCCAGAAAATCGGAAATTAATAACAATAGAATGCATTTAACATGTGGGTAAGAACTATGTATTATAGCTCCCTTAATAACCCGTGTTTTTAAATAACCCATGGGTTAAAGAGGAAATCAAAAGTGAAATTGTAAACTATTACAGCCAAATAAAATGAAAGCAGTGTATTTCAAATGTGTCATATGCTCCTAGAGGGTACCAGGAAGGAAATATAAAGCTTTGACTGTAATTATCAGAACATAAGAAAAGCTGGAGAGACATGAGGTAAATGTTCAACTCAGTAGGCAGAAAAATAGAAACACAGTACACTTAAAAGAAAAAAAAAAGAAATAATAAAAACAAGGCCAGAAATCAATGGAATAATAACAGAAAAACAGGATAATTACAAAGAAGTATGTTCTGTAAAAAAAAATAAAAAAAATAATAATAGATAAACCTTTGGTTAGACAGATCCAGATGAAAAGAAGAAATATATAACAAGCAAATAAAAATCTAACCATCTGTAAAATGCAGCAAGTTTTATAAAGATACAACATATAGTGAATGATTACGTGGGAATATGAAAAGCTAGTTAAAGAAACAAATTCATAGAACATCAGAAAGTCAAAATTAGTCTACAAAGATATAGAAAATATGAAAAAACAGTGACAACTCAAAAAATTAAAATGCTGGTAAAAAACAAACTAAACACACACACAGGCACACACACACACACTTCCTGCTTGTTCCCTCCATATTTCCTGTCTCAATTTTTGGGTTCTAGGTCCTCTTCTGCAGTCTGCCAGGTTGCTGCTTGCCGGCTCTCCTTGAGCGGCAAACATGATCATGACCCACCATGCTCAGCACAGGCTTCCTGCAGATTAATGGCAAAGCTCATAATCTTTGTTCACCGTTTCCTCCAATCATTTTGAACAGTAGTTGCTGATTAGGTCGTCTTTCTCCACCTTTTCATGCCTTTTTCCAATCCCTGAAATGCCCTCTTTAAGCTTTCCATCATCTCACTGAATCCTGGAGAACTCACCTCCACTATTCTTTCTTCCTGGTTTATACAACTCAACCCCAGATTGACTGAGTCACTGACTTTGCATTCTTAATACAGTCTGCTTGTAAGTAGCATTTTCCTTCATAAATGTAAAACCAGCATCATTAGCTAGAAGAGGTTAAAAAAACAACTAATTGTTTTTAGCATTGTATTTATCTGGGTTCTCTACCTGCTCTTGTCTCTCCCTCCACCTGCTGTCTGTTCTCAGTTATTTTTGAAGATATTACATGTTTGACCAGCAGTGAAAGGTAGAGCCAATCAGAGATTTTTCTCTATGATGTTACAGGAGAAGTGAGAGAGAAAGAGAGGTATAAATGGAATAATTTTCCAAATTTCACTGGAAATCATTTTATTACCATACATAGGATATAGATACTTGCTAAGATATAATTTGTCTTCATAGAGTTCATATAAGATGCTAACCTTACCACGGCATTTGTGTTCTTACAGGGGACTCTTAAAAGACAAAACAAAACAAATAAAACAAATACTGTTATGGTTTGGATATGAGTGTCCCCAAAAATGATTAGATTTTGATGGCTGTGACCTAATCAGTGAATTAATCTATCTGATGGATTAACAGTTTGAAGGACTACTGTACTGGGATGGTAACCATAGGTAGATAGTGTATGATTGGAGGAAGTAGGTCATCAGGGATGTGCCCTTGGGTATTTGGTGGGTGTCCTCTCTCTCTCTCTCTCTCTCTCTCTCTCTCTCTCTCTCTCTCTCTCTCTCTCTCTCTCTCTCTCTCTCTCTCTCTCTCTCTCTCTGTTTTCTGGCTGTTAAGAGCTAAGCGGCTTTCCTCCACCATGACCTTCCTCCAGGATGTTCTGTCTCACCTTGAACTCAGAGCAATGGAGACAGCTGACCACAGAGTGAACCTCTGAAACCATGAACCAAAAATAACATTTTTCTCCTCTAAGATCCTCATGTCAAGTATTTTGGTCATAGTGATGAACAGTTTACACAACAACAATGATTTAGATCCACACACACACAAAAATCCATTAGCAATGGGCAAATTGCAATCTAGAAGGCACTGCCTAAAGGAGAGTATAACTTCGTGGTACCCTTTAATTTATACCTTTCTCCATATGCAGTTGACCATCTGCTTTGAATTTGACAATGTCTGCTGATTCATGGACAGTGAAGCATTTTCCAAAGGTACCATGTGAGAGTGAATGTGCATGTCAAAGTCAGTTAGTCCTGTACAAAGCTGAAAGTGGTTGAACTGTCCAAACAGACTTTGTCCTTATTTTTCTTTAGGACCTTCTGCAAGTCTCCCCTAAAACTGAATGATTGCTAAATATGGCCACCATTTCCAAGAAACGGTGCTGTATTCCTTGATAGAAGGCAAGTGGAACTTAAATGTAAGCATGCATTCCTTTTAAGTTTCCTAGGTTGCATTTGCTGGCAAAATTCGATTTTAAAAAATTGTTGAAATGCATCTGATTTTCTGATCAAAGTACCTTTAAATATTATCATCTTTTAGATGTGCTTACTCCCATGTTAAGTCAGGGCAATTTCTTGTTACTATATGAAATGATGGTTTTATATAGTTTCATACCTTAATAGAATAAAATTTTTGACAAAATAGTTTCATACATTTAAGTATCTCTTTAATCTAAAATTTAATTAAACCTTTAGTTCTTATATCACCAAAGAGTTAAAGTGAATAGGCAAACTGTAAATCAGAATACCTGTTTACAATATCTCAAAGTTAAAATAAACATAGAAGTCATCAAAATTGGTGTAGTAGAAAGGGAAGGTGGATTATAATTGTGGGATAATTTCCATGGCCATCTCCTTGATAAGCAGGAGGAAGAGACATAAGCCCATAAAAAAAATATTTAATGCCCAAGGGTCAAGCAGGTATAAGTGGCAGAGCAGAGACTAGGGTACAGGTTTGCCTGTTTCCAATTATGTTTTGCTGTACAATGTTGCTAATTTTATATGAGATGGTAACTTCTAGTTTGGGGTGAAGTTCTTATATGCCCACTAACAAGTTGTTTGCCATTGGATAATTTTCCTATGCCATTTTTTTAAACTTCAGATTTATTCAGGTGTGGTTTACAAGGTACATAAAATATGACTTGCCCATTTTAAGTATAAGTTTAATGAATTCTTACAAATATATTCAGTTTTGTATTGTACCAGCATAAAAATCAGTCCACAGAATATTTCCATCATCACTAAAAGCTCCCACATGCTACTTCAAGCGGGTATAGACCCATTTTCCTATTCTTTCCTTTTATACATAAATCCAAAATCTGTAAGTGGCCCAAAAAACAAAAGGTGGTTTTTATAAAATGGAAACTGATTTGGGGACAGAGGATAAACACAACATAGAAGAGCCCGTATTTGCCACCCACGGGACTGAGGTCACCCAGGCAAGTGCTTCCCCCTCTCTGACCTAGCCAAAAAATACAGCCCAGATAGATACAATCCTCCCCGAGAGGGAACAGAGAGAGGAGAGAGAAAAAGACTGTCATAGCAAAGAGCCTAAAGTGGAAATTCATGTTGTCCTCATGGATCTGAGACTTTACTGTTTTATTTAGAGATACTGAAGCAATCAGGCAAAATGGATAAAAGAAATATTTTTCTCTCCATGGGTTTGAGACTCTCCGACCCTCCTCAGAAACACTGGAATAGGTAGTCACCCCAACAAGGTCAATGACAATAGCAAAAACCCTAGTGAGGGAAAGCAGCACCAGTGGGAAGTCCTAGGACTCCCTTTCTCCTCAAGTAGACACCCCAGACCCCAGTATACATATGTGGGGAACCAGCAACAACCAGTGGAACTGGAATGCCTCTTTGTCCCCATGCCCAGGACTACCCATATGCTCAGAGATACCAGAGCAACTATAGGGGCAATGGCAGAGCAATCCCACCAAGAGACACTTGGTGACCTTGTGTGGAAGGTCCTTAGGAAGCATCAGCAGCAAATAATGGGAATCCAGCAATACCAGAAGGTCCCTAGAGCAAACTAATCTGGAAAAGGCTGTGGGTACCTCAGCTCTTAAGAGTTTGTATGCAGAGCTTCAGTAAGGTGACTATCTCCCAAAATAAAGGATCTAAGTAAAACAACTCCTAACATAATAGCCAGAATATATAGAATGTAATAAATAATCACCAGTTCTATTAGGAATCAAGGATATGATGAGAAAAGATAATCAACTGACACAACACCAAGGTGAATCAGATGGTGCATATTTAAATGTTTCCTAATACACCCGTCATAGAAACACTTCAACAGTGAACTGCAAATTCTTTTGAGCAATGAAATTAGGAAACTTCAGTAAAGGAATAGAAGTTATAAAAAGTAGAAATTACAGAGATGAAGAAAGGTTTACAGACATATAAAAACCCAATGGGTGGCTTCAATAGTAGAGTAGAGATGACAGAGAATGCATGGATGAACTTGAAGACAAAGGAACAAAGTGATCTGTGTGACAATAACAAAAGATCCAATATTCATATATACTGAGTTCCAAGGGGAAAGAGTGTGAGGCTAAGAGAGTATCCAAAGAAATAATATTTGAAAATTTCTCAAATTTGGTTTAAGACACAAACCTATGGATCAAGAACCTGAGAAAAACCCAATGGGGGTAAACTCAAAGAAATCTATACATCATGATTACTATTAAAATAAAGATTAAAACACAAGCAAAACAATAATAGAACAACTAAAAGCAACCAGAGAGAACTGACACATTATGTACAGGAAAGCACCCATAAAAACAATGCACAATTTCTCATCTGAAGTCAAGGAAGTCATAAGGAAATGGCAAAATGGTCTTCAAGCTCTGAAAGAAAAAAAGTCTGTCAACAATCAATTCTGCAGATGACAGACTATTCTTTAAGAATGAAGGAGGAAAACAATCTCAGGTGAAGGAAAATTAAGAATTTGCCACTGTTGAGACTCCAAGAATAGTTCAAGGACATTTTTCAAAAGTAAAGGAAATGATAGAAAAGGAATATTGAAGCCTCAGAAAGGAAAAAAGTTACTGGAAAGAAAAAAGGATGGGTATATACAGAGACTAATAGAGTGAATGTGTTCTCACCAAATTTATATATCAAAGCTTTAACTTCCAATGGACTACATTTTAGAGGGTTCTTATGAAGTAAGGTACACATGAGGTCATAAGAATTGTGCCATTATAGGAAGAGAAGGAGATACCAGGTTTCTCTTTACCAGGTTTCTTCCTCTTCCCCCTCACTCTCTCCTTATCATGTGAGAACACAGTAAGAAGGTGAAAATCTGCAAGGTTCTTTAAAGGAACTGAGTTGGCCATCATCTTATTTTGGTCTTCCCACTCTCCAAAATTGTTATGAAAAAACTGTGTGAGGTGTTTAATTTTTATTTATTTTTTTATAGGTAGCATCACACTTACTGGTGAAAGATGGAAGTGCTTTGCCCTTAAGATAATATTGGGACTAAAGTAAGGATTTTTTTCTTCCATCCTTTATCTACACAATATTTAAAGTTCTAGCCACTGCACTAAGGCAAGAAAATAAACGAAGGGTATTCAGATTGAGTAAAGGAAGAATGGTCCATATTTGCAGATGACACGAGTGTTGACATTGAAGTTTCTGAAAAAAGAAAAAAATCTATATCAGAAAGACAAAAGGAAAAATAATTATGTCACCAAATGTTGGCAAGATGCAGAGAAACTTGATCATTCTGATATTGTAGGTAGGAATCTAAACTGGTACAACCAAATCCACCATGACCACACTGCCCAGCAACATACCTGTGGACATTTATCACAAAGAAATGAAAATTTACAAATGCAAAAGCCCGTAGAAGGATGTTCACAACAATTGTATACATAATAGTTCAGAGCTTGAATCATTTCCAACGTGTTTCCATAAACTAATGGTTAAACTGTGATATATGTGTACTGTGGAATGCTACTCATCAGTAAAAATGAATTAACTATTGATATACACAGAAATGTGGATGAATCTCCAAAGAATGACACTGAGAAAAAAAGAAAGCCATTCTGAAAGATTATATGCTGAATCATCTCATTGAGTATGTTTTTAAATAAGAAAATTTTAGAAATTAAGGACAGGTCAGTGGCTACCAAAGTCTTTGACTAGAATGTTGGAAGATGGGATGGAGTTGAATATTATTATAAAAATGAAAGAGGAGGGGAGGCTGGGGATGTAGCTCAGTGGTAAAGTGCTTGCCTGACATGTGTTATGCACTGGGTTTGATCCTCAGCACCACATAAAAAATAGAGAAAGTAAAAAAAATAAAAAAGGAGGGATTCCTAGGGTCTGGGGGCTGCTCAGCATCTTGACTCTGGTAGTGGATGCACACGATTATACAAGTGATGCATTTTATAGTACTTAGTGTATACACACACACACACACAAAAAAAAAAAATCAGTACAAGCAAAATAGAATTCTGAATAAGACTAGTAAGTCTCTTCCCTGTGATATAATAGCATGATTTTATAACAGGTTAGCTTTGGAGGGAACTGGGCAAGATATGCAAGGAGTTTTTTGTATTATTTCTTGCACATGCATATACATGCACAATAATCCCAATAAAACATTGAATTAAAGACTAGGTTCTCATGCCATGGCATACCAAATTGCTGCTTCAGAAATGGAACCTGTGAATCTGTCTGGTGTTTTCATTGTATTTTCAAGTTCCATCATGGTCTATGGCCATCCTGTTGACCCTCTCTCCACGTCCTTGGTCCCTGGCAACCATTGATCTCTGTCACTATAGTTTTGCTTTTTTGAATTTCATAAACTGAAGTCCTTTGTCTTTTGAGTCCAACTTGTTTCATTCAGCATATTCTTCTGACATTCATATCTATTAGTGCATATATCAATCGCTTGTTTCTCTATTGCCTAAGTTGTATTCCACGGAACAGATATACCACAATCTTCTTATTTAGTGGAAGAACATTTGATAATTTCCAGCTTTTGGTAGTCATGAGTAAAAGTGCTGCAAAGGTGAATACATGGATTTCTATGTGACTATAAATTGTCACTTTACTTGGGTAAAAACCTTAGACTTCTGTTTATTTGGTTGTGTGATAAGTTATGTCCCCCTTTCCCATAACAATGCAGCATGAGTTCAACAGCTCTGCACTGAACTATGTTTATATGAGGGGTCCTTCCTTCTTGTCCTCTTCCTGCTTTCTAAAACTCTCAAGCAATTTCATAGTCTCATGCATCAGTAGTTTATTTTTTTTAAGTTATCAGTATCCAGTTTTTATTTATATTCCACTAATAAATTGTTAGGAGGTTATGAATCAAACAGTAGATACCATAAGTGCATAGGATTCAAGGAGGAGCTTGACTGGACTGTTTTGAGATGTTGCTGAGGCACACACTAAGAGGTACCTTTCACTCTCTTCCCTAGACCTGATTAATGTGTGTCACTGAAACTTTATCAGGAGACTAGCACTTACCAGTGTACTTTTTCCAGCATCGTGGGACAATATTTTATCAGAGAAACATTTGTAATATAGAGTGAGCAGAAATTTTTGTGTCTATTTTCTGGCACTGTGGAGAAATTCAGATTGGTCTTCAACTTTAGAGTGCTCATGACAGAATAATTCACAACCCTTTTAATAACTCATCATTCTACCAATTAGTTAAACCCAGTAATCATGAACCTTCAACCTAAATGCACAGATTAGACCCTTGAATACATACATGGAAAATTCCTTTATAAGTTCTCCCATGATAAGGGTACATTACTGTCTTAGTTTTCGCCGATTTTGATGACTTGAGGAGGGACTGGGTTGAAGCAGACTCTTGGATTGTGTTATTTCTCCTTTGTTTTGGTCTGTGTTGCTTTTGTCCAGAGCTTGATTGTGAATATGCCCCATTTTTTGGACTGGATCATTCTGGATACTCAGTAATAGTCCTATTTTTTCGTCCACATCTCCAGTTTTCCCTTGTTGCAACAACCTTCTAACATCTTACCTATCACAGTCAAAGAACAAAATACTGCAGAGAAGGGATCACATTAGCAGTTAAAGTGGATTAAAAGTTATAATACATTAAATATAATGGGTGAGTTGCAGGGAAACAGATTGTGGCATTGAAACACTTGGTTTAGTGGTTTTTATTAGGCTGTTTTCTCTATGGTGAGCACCTTCCTCACTTTCTACCTCACGAGCCTCCTCTTTCTCTTTCAAGATCAAGCCAAAATCAAATTTCAGCATTTCTCTGGATTGCTGCTCAACACTGCTGACAGGTTAGTCATTGTTGGTGTTGTTGCTGAGGTTCTTTATGTGGGATCCTATAAAGCGATTAGTAATCACCAGTTGTGTGATAGGCATTTGCTGTGGGAGGAATGCTCTTTTGCTTGACTTCTAAGCAGTTTATTTCTAAGAAATAAAAGCTGTGCCTTCTTTTTCTTTGTATTCCCTAGGACCCAATAGCAGCATTATTTATTAAATTGAATTGAATTACCTAGAGTCTGCTGGTTCACAATATCCAGAAGTATTTCTCAAATCTAAAATATACACTTTTCAGGGCTGTTCTTGGTGTCATAAGTTGTATGCTCTGAAAGTCTTCCCTTGAAGGAGGAGCTGAGTGGAACACCTCCAGGTCTCAACAATCAGCTAATATTTGTTTGTTTTGTACTGTGTACCAGAACACTGTGAAAGTATTTTATGCACATCATCTCATGAATTTGCACATTCTCCTCCTGAAGTAGATCACATTATCATCTGTATTGATAAGACAGCAGACTTAAAGGGGTAGGTAACTGGCCCATCCCAAGTCACAGGAGCATGCGGTAAGGCTTAGATTTCAAACCAGAAGATCTCACTCCAAAGCACAAACATTCAACCACAATGGCTTGTGGTTTTGAGATCTATACTACACTTGATTGCACCTCCCTGAAATTGGGTCATCTGCTTCCAGTCAATAATTTTGTTAAAATAAATAAAAGGAACATCTCTTTGCTTCCCATTCTAAATATATGCAGGTACATTTTATTATTTGTTTGTTTGTTTGCACAAAGTGTGGAATATCCTGAAGAGGAGAATTTCCTTTTGGATCTCCTGTGAACTTCTCAGACTGATAAGTCCCTGGGCCAGAGTCTGAGGTGAGTCATGAGTCAGCCCCACCTGCCTGCCATGTTTATGCTAATGGAACTCACTGATTGAAGAGCTGGGAGGCGTGGGAGCCTGTGGCGCCCATCAGTATTTCTAGACTGTCCAATTTATAATCTTCTAGGGATGCAGATGAAAGTGCAGCAGTCAGTCACAAAGTTGCTCTCTGCTGAAGAGCTTTTCAAGAGAATAATTCACCTTTAGATTTTCATGCAGCTGTAGGTAACAGCATCAATTAACACTAAGATTTCAGTGGTGGACCTCATTTTCCCTCAATTATCTTTTGATAGATCTATAATAAATAACCAAATGAACTTTGAACAGGTGTGATTAAGAAAAATCCTTGGCTTCTCCATCTTCTGGAGAAGACAAGGTAGTAATATATGTATGTCTATATATATTGTATATATTTTTTTATTTTAGAGATTTCAGGTATTTACTATGCATTATCTTTTTCTAAGGATAACTGGAATAAAAATAAAGATAGACTGTCCCAGTTATTATTAGAGGTGATAATTTGCAGTCTAAGTGTGTTGCCATGGATACCTAAGAACCCCCCAAAGACTCGGGCCTGGGAGTCAGGGCCTAATCCTGAGGTGCTTTCAATAGCACCAGCTGTCCAGAGCCTGAAAGGCGTGGCAAATTACACCATTATTAGAGTGAAATGGTATGGCTAAGCTAATTATTTGTGGGCTCTAGACACAGGTGTTCATAAAAGACTGAACGTGCACTCCTAATCAAGTCTGATCGGGCCAGAACAACAGCCCAGCATGGGACTATCAAAGAGTTGTTTATAGTGTCTTTCATTTAAATAATAAAAGAGGCCACTGTAGGCCTTCTGTTCAGCAGAGTTTTTAATGTTGCTCTGAGTTCCTCATACCAGGGGATCATATTTGTTGTTTTCTTTGACTTTGTCCAGTGGTGATCTGTTTTCTAATAATATTTTCCTTGATAGTCATACAACAATTCGTTGTATTTTAGCCATTCCATGACTATTTCTGGTTAACACCACTTATGGAGAATGCAATTTGACTTTACAGAATGGAAGATTCAAACTTTATGTAAGAGTTCAATATGTTTTTTGTTTTCATTTTTATCACAAACACTATATACTCTGGAAACTACTTTTTCAGAAAATTGGTAATGCCTCAAGTTTTTCCAATTTATTAAGCGTGACACTTCTCTGACAATTTTTGTGTCCATTATGTAGTGAGTATCAAGTTGATTTTAAAATATACTTTGAAAATGTCCATCATATAAAAATATTTGATTTAGCTAATATTTGAACATCATCAGTTGTTAAAAATGTATGTTTGATGGGAAATGTCACATGAATTCATCATAGAGTGACATTATACTAAGTATGATCAAACACCCTGCTTAGCCAAGCAGACCTGAGTTTCCTCGTCTTTGCTTCTTTCAAATAATGAGTATTTCTTTGAAGTTCATGTTCCATGAAAACGTTTCCATCCAATGTCTGCCAAACAACATTTATACATCTAAAATTTTGCTTCCAAATAACAATGTTGTGGTAGATTCCTTACCCTGATACCATTTTAAAAGGAATTGGCTTGCCTTTTTAATTTTTTTTATTTGTTGTTTTTAGATATACATGACAGCAGGGTCTATTTTGACATTTCGTGCATACGTGGAGTGCGACCCATTCCAATTAGGATCCTGTTCTTCTTGTTGGGATACACTGATCATGTATTCAAATATGAGCATAGGAAAGTGATGTCCGATTCATTCTACTGTCTTTCCTATTTCCATCCCTTTGTCTGTTTTATTTTTTTCAAGGCTAATACAGTCCTACTTGAGAACACAGTATCAGTAGTACTTCTACCTCATAGATTATTTTGCTCTAAGTCTCTGTCACTACACATTTCCAGAAATGTTTGGAAACTCATGCAACATGAAAACGTTTCTGTAGAGAAGGAGTCACTGCCACAATCAGATGAAGATGAACTCACCCCTGTCTGGAGGTGAAAAGTGCACTATTAAGGGAGACAGATGACCTCATAAATGTGTCTCTGAGCAGATCGATACGTTGGTCTGATATAAGTGTAGACATACCTTCGGATGATTGAGAGAACAGCTTTTTGTCCGAGTTCATTCAGTCAGGGTGTTCTTCCTCTCCACAGTTCTTCTGTGTTTGGAACTCGGTCCTTTCTAAAATAGTGACTTTTATAATACCAAATGCAAAGGTACAAGACTGTCTGTATTTCAGGTACAAAGTAAATCAATTACCTTCCTACCCAGCTCAGTTAACTGTTGTACACAGGGACGAGTGCCCTCGTGGTGATTGAGGAGAGAAGTTTCCCATGGCCACTCTGCACCTCAAACTGGAAGTGGTTGTCTGGATCATTCACTTACATTTCGACAATTACCTACCAAGCATCCCCTGTACTTTAGCTCTTCCGGAGGACAGACTGGTCACAGACACAGCTGGGTAGCTACCAACACTAGTTGTTCTTTCATTTCCTCCTCAAATGTATTTTTCTGCTTCCATCTCTCAAGGCACAGGATAGAACTAGTCAAGTCATTTCTGGGAGCCATAACTATATCAATGTCTCTCTCAGTCCCTCTGGGAAAGAAATATACCTACTCCTCTTTGGTGGAAGTAACTCCTCCAGTGAAGGGGGATCAAGATCTCTGACTGTGAGAGGTGGTTATTGGAGCACCTGTACCACTCAGGATGGGTAGGCTGTGGTGCAGCGAACACTACAAACTCTCAGGGGCTAACCACCCAAAGCTTCTCTCAGTTCATCTTACATGTTTATATACAGTGAGTAGACGGGGTTGCCCATTTTAGTCAGCAGGGGCCTAGTCTGATGGACACTACCTTCGCCATCTTCTTCTATAATCAGCATTGTAGAGGAAAGGGGAGTCAAGAACACACTCTTAAAGCTTATGCATTGGTAACACAAGTAACTTCTGCCCACATTTTATTAGCTCAACAAATCATATAGCCACTCTTAAATTGAAGGGCATTATCCAGAAAATGTAGAGCAGAGAAATATTTAGTGAGCACAAATAACAGCTACGGTTAGACCCTCTAAATCATTCATTGCCAGTAAACTCTTTATTGACCAGATTGGCTCAAGAACGAGGTACTTAACTGATAGCTAATTAAAATGGAAATTCACACAAAGAAAATAGGAGAAACGATTGCATGAAGATGCTAGGCATGGATCAACCCTTTCTTCCATTTTGAAATCACCTGAAATGACAGGACAAAAAAAAAAAAAAAGGTACACACAAAACAGGGGAAAAGATTCCCAAGAAAATTCACCATCTTAAATATCTGTGTCACAAATATGTCATTTTTAAATGAAAGGACTTGACTCTTCATAAAATGAACACAAAGAGCCTGAAGGAGAAAACTGAACTAGTATGTTCACATTAATAATAACAAAATTGAAAATATTAAATTGGTAAATTTGATCTGCTAAAAAATCTAGGTCATTTGAAACTTTGATAAAAGAGAAGAGCTACTGATAATTTTGGTCAAGTAAAAGAGAATTGCGTACACAATAAAGACTGAAAAATGAGAACAAGGATGTACATGGAAAAATATAGATGCAGAGGAAATTTAAAAGTGTTAGAGAAAAATTTATACAACTTCATTCCTACAAATTTTTATTTATACAAACTCCTAAAAAGGTAGAACTAATGAAACAAATAATTTGGGGGGAAGAAAAAAAGACAGATGAAACGTTCACCCAAAGAAGAACGAAGTCAAATTAATTTTAAACTCCCATAGATAGAAAATCCTTAGTCTATGTTCTAGTCCAGATAAGCCAGTTGAGAGTTCACACCTACAGAGAGAAGAGAAACTTAGAACCAATCATATTTATTAAGAAAAAAGTCCAAAAAGAATAGTAGCAATTCAAAGCTAGGGTTATGTTTAAAGAGAATTACATGAGGATCAAATAATGCTCAACGATGAATGAAAATTTGACTCACAGCAGAAAAAAAAAATCGCTTACAGATTAAATGATAAATCTTGATAAATGCCCCAAATTATAAAAGTTGATATGTATAAAGATTTTTAAATCACTTAATAAATTATCAATAGAAAGAAACTTCCTTAGGTAGGTGAAGGATTATTACCAATTAAAGAAAATAGACATCACACTTCAATAGTGAAACATTAGAATTATTCTAAAATAAACAAAATAATAAGGATGTCCACAGTTACTACTGTGAAACTGCTGAAGATCCTAACCCAAGTAATAAAGTGAGAAAAGGAAATTCAGCAAGACAATTTAGATAGCGAGAAATAAATTGTCTATCATCCATCCATCTAGTTGATTGAAATCTATTTCATTTAAGAATTTAATGAAAAGGAAATGACAGGAACAGACATTTGACAAAAGAATTAAATATGACAGGATGAGAGAGATGTCAAGACAGAACCTATAGGATGTCTTTCTATTTTAAGGAATTGACTCATATGATTGATTGAATAAGCTATCAAGTCCAAATCCACAGGGTGAGCTGGCTGGCAGATTGATTCTCCCAGGGAAGAACTTATGCTGGGTTCAAATCTGAAGTCCATCTGCTGGCAGAATTTCCTCTTCCTTAGGTCAGTCTGTTTTATGAAGACCATCAACTGCTTAGATGAGGCTCACCCACATTATAGATGGTGAAAATATTCAAAATTGTGCATTTTGTCTTCTTAAAATGACAGGAGTTACAAACTCATTTTTTTAAAAAATAAAAAGCAAAAACATACCTAACCTTACCCATAGGCAGCAATATACCAAGTAAAACAATGTGCTACTTTTTATCCATCAGACATGGCAAAATGTACCATTTTGATAATAGTCAATGTTGGGATGATGTAAAGTTATGACACCCTCATTTACTATTAGTTGGAGTTGGGATAGAGAGTACATTTTGCAATGGAATTTTAGAGTATCTATCAATATTTAAAGTGTGCATACCTCCAGACCCAGTTATATCAAGCTTGAATAATTTAATCTGTGCTACAAAATTAATCCTTCCCCATTCGTACAAGGACAGATGCCATTTCATTTGTAATAATTAAAAATTGAAAGTGCCCTAAATGCTTACCAATGGGAAAAGGTACATATAAAGGTATATGCAATGAAAAAAAAAAAAAAAAAAACAAATCTCCAAACAGTACATATTGGCAATGTGCAAAGCAAGAAAATAGATAGCTAGGGACACAGATGAATGAATGATACCAAAGGACTCTGGGTATTTGTTAAAGCTCCTTTTTTTATCGAGAAGGAAAAAAAATTTGTGGTGTCTGCATAGTTATCTTCAGTAACTTCTATACTTACCTCTTCTTCAGATTCACCTTTATTTCTAACGAGTCAAGCCTTGCATAGGGTTATAATCCCTCTCTGGGCCATTTTTGTTTTAACCAGGAGCAGTGGCAGGGGAATAAGAAAGGTGGATGCCCTAAAAGTAGAATTTTTTGAAATGAACTTTCAAGCTTAGGGATTCAGGCAGGGGAGAGAGAAGGAGGATCTGTCTTGATGATCCTGAAAACGCATCCTCAGGTGGTGAACACTGCAGCACCCGGAACCGGTAGTTCTGATGGAGGGGAGGAGCGCAAGTTCAGGACAGGAGCAGGGACAGGTTCAGGAGGACCTCAGCTAATCTACAGAGAGCTTTCAACTGTCAGGCATGCATAGAGCACTGACTGAAAACTAGTCGAGGGGTGTAGTTGTGGGGAATGGTAATTTTCCAGGTCTCCATGAGGGCAGGTAGATAACAAGGACCTGGATAAAAATAACTAACACCTCCATAGCAATGACTCGGAGTCTGATCCTAATCTAAGCACTTTTCACTTGTATTGACTCATTTAATTTTCACAAAAATCCTTTGATGGGAATACTGTTTCTATAACCACCATTTCACAGGTGAAAAGGGGAAGCAAGATCAGCGAGGTAAGTACGAAGCAAGGAAGCCAGGCACTAGTTCCTGTGCAATCAATCGTGACCAAAGGCATAGGGTCATGTATAGCATACTATGGTGACTGATGGGTTGGAACACCTGTGGTCAGTTCCACCCAAGGAAGGTTGGCTATGGAGGGCATTAAGACCAGTAGGTTCCAGGCAGTCAAAAGCTATTGTGTGTTCCTAGAATCTGACACAGTGCGTTTCACAGGTCAGGCATTCCATACATGATGATTGAGTGTCAAAAATGACAAAAGATTCATCAAAGAAAGCAAGAAACCATGGATTTTTCTGAATTATTCAATTGTCCAATCATTTAACAGTCATTTATGACTGCTAGATCTAACAGGTCTCAGGTACGATGGGTGCAAAAATTAAGGTAAGATCCCAGGCTTTGAAAATTTCAGTTGAATGGAGAAGACCGGCAAACAAATCTGCTATTATAGTATTATAATTGATGCAGGGGAATGCCGGCATGTCTCAAGCTTGTGAATCAGGATAGGAACAGTTTACTTCCCAAAATCCCCAAAGAGAGGTCATCAAGGTAAGGGGGTCCGAAGTGTAAAGAATTTAGAAATCTGCTTTGAGAGCCCATAACCACCAAACAGCTGAGTCATGGAGCTGGAAGAGAATTTTTTTTTTTAAGTTTACCTTAAACCTAATTGCTAATTCCTAATTTCTCTTCCTTGAACAATGGCTACACATAAGGGAAACTTTGAAGTGATCTGAAGGCTACACGTGCTCACTTATTAGAAAATAGCTAACAGCAGAATGGAAAAGATGAAGTTGCTTTCCCTTGCCTTTCCACAAGTTCATTGACAGGACTGTGCTCTGAGCTCCCATCAGCAGACAGGGATCTATATGGAGTCCAGTGTACATACTGGTAGGCAGTTAACATCAGCAGGATCCTTCAGGTTTCTGCTGCTTTTAACGTGTGGTTTCTAACTGGACCAGCCTTGAGAAGGATTTAGTTAGGACTCTTTTTCAGTCCTTTGAATGTAACCGGTGGGCAAACATCCACTTCCTAGTTGAAAAGCATGCTTTGGTGAT
The DNA here is from genome assembly GCA_020740815.1 of Sciurus niger. Classification (NCBI taxonomy): domain Eukaryota; kingdom Metazoa; phylum Chordata; class Mammalia; order Rodentia; family Sciuridae; genus Sciurus; species Sciurus niger. The sequence goes on from JAHUXG010030003.1 coordinate 37,791, forward strand.
TAGTAAATAGAGCTGATCTTCCTCTGGCTGGGTCAAGATTTTCTCTTTGTAGGAAGTTAACTGAGTGTTAGGGGGCATTGCAGGGGATGTGAATATACCAAACAGCTTCTAAAACAGTGGGCTAGGATGGTGGGGTATGTGGACGTCATTTCCATAACCAGAGAAGGTGCTAAGGATGTTTAGCCCAGACAAGTCGCGGGGAGAAAAGGGTGGAGGGCAGTGTGAAGAGTAGAGAGGATAGATGGTCCTGGGTGCTCAGGGAGGTCACAGGACCAGGGGCCAACTAGTTAATAGTTGAAATAGCCTGCCCTTATAACAGAGGCTACCCTGTTTCTAGAATTATCGAGAAGACACCAGAAAATGATCAGCATGTATCAGAAATATAGAAAAGACTTCTTAGTATTCGTAATGAAGGATGAAGGATGGGGCTGATGAGATGGTCTTTTAGGGTTTCTGCCAAACATAGGATTCTTAATTTGTGGTATAATGAAAAGCACATCTCTTAGGAACTGGTCAAACAGTGCAGTATCTATGTGTTCTCATCCACTCAAGTAAACCCTGTTTTGTTTTAAATAAAATATTTACACCAGAAACTTCTGCACTTACTGAGCAAGGCGTGCCATGGCCTCCTGGAGACCATGTTAAAATGCACCTTGATTAAATAACTCTTTAATAATCCTATTTGGATCCTCACACAACAGATGAGGAAATTCATTTCCAAGGGACTGTACTACCTGGAGAATGGAAATAGGGCTCATTAAAAGATCCTGGAGCATGAATATGGATGCAAGAATTTTCTCATCACAGGAGCTGTGGGCTTGTGTTGGGGATTCCTATGAGCTTCCTGTGATTGGACATAGGAGCATTTTTATGGGTACGAAGGATCCGAAGGCTTTGAAACATAGGGTTCTGCCAAGACAACACAAGAGCTCTAGGCATTTTTTACTGGTCAAAAACAAACGTTACATTCTTCTCTAATGTGTCTGGGGAACTTTGAAAACTTGCCCAATGGGATTTTACTATGGTGGTAATTTATATGTGTTTTCTTATTTATGGTTTGAAATACCCAATGAGTATCTTCATCTTCATTTGTACATGAAAAAACTTAGGGGAGACCATTTTAAAAACAAAAAGACTATTACAAACTAGGAGAAGATTGTTGAAACATATTGCCATCCAGCATATGTAAGGATTTACTAATCGATTAGAGAAAGAAAATGACCTCATATGAAAACACACATTTTAGATTGTTCCAGGAAAACCTATGTATAAAGCAAAGTTGGATGTACTAAACTTACAGCTGCATGGGAGAATGTTGCCGTTACCATGTCTTAGTAGTTGGGAATGGGAAAGGTTGATATCCAGTAACCTAGAGCTGCTGGACATAGTGACCAAGGGTCTTAAGTCCAAATTTTAAATAAATTGTTTTTCTTATAAGACAGCCATTTTTCCAGATGAGCAAACTGTTTCTCAGATAAATTGGTATGCAAGAATTTCCTGGGCTAACAGTGAAATGGCATTGACCCTGGCCATCTCACCTTTAGCCAATAGTTATGTTGGGAGGTCTCAGCTTCAGTCCCCTCCACCCCCATCTTTATGGTCATTCTTGAGACTTGAGGATGGACCACTAGGGGATATAATCAATGCAGACCCAGGCCACCCACTGAGGTGCTAGGGTCATGCATCAACTTTGTGACAGTGGCATTTCCACTTTCATAAATATCAGGTATTTTGCTCTTTCTGTTGGATGATTATTGTTGGATTACTTGACAAAATAGGGGCCGAGCATTTGAAACAGTGGAGATCACACAGATGAGCCACTGAGACTACGAAGAGGAATTTGCAGTCTGCTTTTAAGCCATTAACGAAGGGACCAAAATTAAACATGATCCCTTCCCAATATGAAGCCCAGGTAGAAGCAGATGTCAAGCACACCACGCTACCCCCTTGATGTGATGTGTTCCACCTTGAGGGGCCAGTTTGCTGTCTAGGGCTGCTCTGTTTTCCATCACCATATGTTCAGTCTCATGAAGTATTCAGGTGAGGTGTTATTCCACCCGAGAGGTATTAGCTCACTCCCTTGTCAGTGTGAGCCAAATAAATGTTTCCCACTATTCGGCTCTCTGGTAAATTATGAAATTAAGAGGCTCAAGGAGAGAGAGCAGCCTGAAATTAGTCTCAGTAGCACAGGTTTTCACCTAAGATTGAGACCAGTTGATTCACCTTTCCTGAATTCCTAGAGAGCTCACTTGTCTAGAGGGGAAACAGATGCTCTAAAATAGACCTGGAATGTTATCACGGGCTAATCTGAAGGCAGCATTGGTTTATCAGGGTAACTAATCTCTGTCCAGGTTGCAGGGACTCCAACTACATTGTTTGTTTGTTTAAACTGCTACATTTGGAATTCCTATTGCTGGAAGCATTCTTGAATGATAGAGACTCCAGCAGTAAATCAACTTCTTTGTCAGATTAAGAGTGAAATATTTTACATGTTCCTACTCAGTGATAATTCACGAATGCCCACTCTTGCGTCCACTAATACTAATAGCTAGTATTTATTGAGCATGTACTATGTCCATGAACTGTCCTATTTCACATATTTATTTTCACATATTTTATTTTCAAATTGCCTCTGACACCAGCCCTCAGTGTTATTTCCATGTGATAAGATACTATTTTTATGATCACTAAAGTTTCTTAAACAAAAGCCTTTGATTTTATAACTATATGTGATCCTGCCAAATGCAGACTTCTTGGCTTCAACTAATTAAGTGTTCTAATTACTTATTTGTGATCCTCAGACTTCAATTAGGTAGAATCTTAAATAGATTTGGTATGATTTTCAGCTAGGTGGATGGAATGAAGGTCAAGAAATACCTCTTTGTTTAAGTGAGTGGATGGAAATACAAGCATGTTTACCTTTTTCTTCCCATGCAAAGCTTTGCCAGGATTTGAAGGTTATTTACATGTATAATTTTTTATATTCTTCATGGAAGATTTGACTTCATAAGGAATATAGGTTTTAGAATACTGGAAACTGGATTATCTCTCCTTTCTCCTTCAATTCAGAAATTAATTACTCTTCGATTTCTCTCTGTGTAGTTTACATTAATATTTGACATGAGACAGATTTTTGCAAATGCCTTTTTGGCAAACTGTATTTTCTACAAGCCAGCATTTCTCATTATGTTATCCCATTATGTTATGTTACCTCCATTAATCAAGGGCAGCATGTGTGTTATATGAAATCACGTAGGTATACATGGCTGTGGGGGCCTGGAAATAATTGTTAATGAACTTCAGTCTCTGACAGGGCACATAGACTCAGAGATCCTGCTTTGTCCCATTTCCCTCTCAATCCCCCTCAACCTCTAACCTCAAGTGGATGCTCACTTCCTCCCTGCCCTTCAATTGCTCAGGCTCCAGCTACCAAATCCAGACTGTTCATTTCCTGAAGATTTGGATCTGTAGCAAGAAAACTTGGAGGCAGGGCCACTGTCTCTGACTACAGCATTAGGTCCCCAAGGATCCAAGGCCTCGGAGACCCTCTTCAGATGCTAATATTCACACAAAGTGCCTTGGCCCCAGCTGGCCTTCACCTGCATCCCTGACAGGCAGGAGCCTTCAGAATGAGATCCTGGTTTCCATAAAAATAGGAAGGGCACAAATGGTAAATGACAGAGATCTAGCAGGAGCTATAAAATTATTTAAAGTCGGCTTCCTGGCAGTTAAAACTAATTGCTATGAACACAAAGACTAGGCAGGAGCTCCTCTCTCTCTATTCTTTCTTTAATTCACTTGAGAGAGAGTGACTTGAATCCTGTGCTAATGCCCACACCTAAAATTAAGGGGTGTTGTGACCACCATTGTTAATATTCAAGTATGTTTTAAGTACAGGAGCAAAGTGACGGATGGTCATGTGTCATTCAGAATTGTCCTTGGCTGTTTCCTTGGTCTTATGCGGGTACTCAGTTGAAATGTAGGATTATTTGTTACCATTGCCAGGCTTCCATCTGATTTTTCGTTATTGCAGGGCATGGTTTGCACTGGTTCATTTGACTTTTGTAAAACAAATTTGTAAATGAAAAGCTACTTAATTCACCAACATATTCCAGGATTCAGTAAGCTGAATATAAGCCAAGAGGACTACTTTTTGTGGTGCTCTCTCTTTTTTGTAACTAGTTAGGAGACAAGCTGTGCAATCCCTTTTCTGCGGATTCCTTCTCTCCATGTGTTTTAATATCTAGGGCATCAGTGAGAGCAGAGTGTTAGACTCAGCTCCTCATACCAGAGCCCAGAGTTCTCCTTCCTGTCCATGTATGCCTAATTCATGAGATCCTTTGTTTTAAGACTGCTATGATTTAGAGCAGTGGTTTCTTTGCTTTTTAAATTAAGAGATTTAACCTAAGAAATTTGCTCCAGAGTTCAGTTGCCTTTTTAGTTCTCATTGCTTTAAAATATATACACGGGTGGTATAAATTCAGCAGCATCTTAAAGTGAACTTATATTTAGTTAACAGCAATTGCATCTTTATTTATGAGAATGGCTGTATGTCTGTGTAGAAGACGTTAATCAAATGTCTAGACAGTGTTTAGTAATCTGTGTATGGGCTCCAGGATGCCTCTCGAAATCTTTATGGACTCCCCAGGAGTCCGTCAACTTGTCTCTGGGTTAAGGAACAAGCGTCTAGAGGGAGAAAACTCAAGGTAAAAAGGCAGCAGACAGGGGTTTTGTCTGCATTAAGTCATTAATGCCCTCCTAGCACCTCAGCCAACCTCTCCACACTGGTTTCCTCACTGTAAAATAAGGGCGATTTATACCTGCCATATTTATCTCATAGGTTAGAGGGAAAATGATATCCGGTAATGATCACTAAAAATATACTTCGGAAAAGACAAAACCACTATTCAGGATGCTTTTATTTACTAACTTACGGTTTTGTACTTTGACAGACCTATACGTTCTCAGATTGAACTAGGAGATGAGAGTGTTGGTGTTCTTAAAAATAAATAAATTACAATATTAAAGTCAGGAACTGGTTGAACTCTCAAAATGCCTTAAAAATGGCAATGTTTCTGTTTTTCTTTTTTCTTTTTTTAATTCATTAGATCTCACGAAATAGACAATTCAAAAAGAGGGGCCAACGCTATTTCTACTATTTCTACAATTTGCCAGTATTCAGAAAACATTCACAGAGCTAGGGGTCAAACCTAGTGCTGGAATCTCAGTGCTGAGACGTGAGCACCTTTGTGTTGAGCCTGCCCAGTGGGTGATGGTGCACGTGTACATGATCACGCTCCCTTTATTGCCTTTCTCTTTCTTTCTACTCTTTTCCCCCCTTCTTCCCACTTCTCCCACTTTGCTTTAGTGAACAATTTGACACTTACAAGAACACTTTTGAAATTAAAAGTATCAAACTTGGCCTGCCTACGTTTTATAGTCAAGATTTTCTAAGTTTTAAAATAAGGATGCTTTCCTTGTTGTAGTTTAGCCTCGAGCTGTTCATATTTTGAGATTATATAGCCTCATCATCTATTAAGGAAGAATATGTGACTTTGTAAAATGAAATTTTCCCTTTATTTTAACTTCAATTTTAATAAGTAAATAAGACAGCTAATGAATAAAATGGAAAATTCATATATTCTAGCAGATTTAGCTTAAGTGACTCTTCTTTATTATCACTTAAAATAACTTTGACATTAATTGATAACTATCTCAGACCAAAAGGTATGTGTTTATATGGTTTATTTTTGTTCTTTATCTTAGGTCTTAGTCTTTACTGCATTATCATTATTAGTGACACTTCAATTTGTGTGAAGGTGAGGGAGTACATGAAGTTGCAGGTAGATTTTCTTACTCATTTTTTTTTTATTGTTAAACAAATGGGATACATGTTGTTTCTCTGTCTGTACGTGGCATAAAGGCATACCATTTGTGTAATCATAAATTTACATAGGGTAATGTTGTTTGATTCATTCTGCTATTTTTTCCATTCCCCCCCACCCCTCCCACCCCTTCCACCCCTATGTTCCCTCTATACAGTCCTTCCTTCCTCCTTCTTGCCCCCCGCCCTACCCCTAACTCTAACCTAAAAACTACACCGCCCACCCCCTATTATGTGTCATCATCCGCTTATCAGTGAGATCATTCTCCTTTGGTTTTTTGAGATTGGCTTATCTCAATTAGCATGATATTCTCCAATTTCATCCATTTGCCTGCAAATGCCATAATTTTATCATTCTTTATGGCTGAGTAATATTCCACTGTATATATATATATATATATATACCACAGTTTCTTTATCCTTTCATCAATTGAAGGACATCTAGGTTGGTTCCACAATCTGGCTATTGTGAACTGAGCAGCTAGGAACATTGATGTGGCTGTATCTCTGTAATATGCTGATTTTAAGTCCTTTGGGTATAGGCCAAGGAGTGGGATAGCTGGGTCAAATGGTGGTTCCATTCCAAGTTTTCTAAGGAATCTCCACACTGCTTTCCAGAGTGGCTGCACTAATTTGCAGCCCCCTCAGCAATGTATGAGTGTACCTTTTTCCCCCCACATCCTCGCCAACACCTGTTGTTGCTTGTATTCTTGATAATCGCCATTGTAATTTGGGTGAGATGGAATCTTATTGTAGCTTTGTTTTGCATTTCTCTTATTACTAGAGAT
>JAHUXG010030004.1:0-89101 GCA_020740815.1 Sciurus niger
AAACATCAATTATCCTAAACAACAAAAACATGTATTAAATTGTTAATACTTTGGATAGAAGCTGCCATTTCATAAGTTACCAGTTCTTGAAATTTGGTGGTCAAGACCCTTTTTTAAAAAAAAAATTAGTTTTAGATAGACAAAATACTTTCATTTATTTATTTATTTATTTATTTATTTATTTATTTAATGTGGTGCTGAGGATTGAAACCAGTGCCTCACATGCTAGACAAGTGCTTTCCCGCTGAGCTACAACCCAAGCCCCAGTCAAGATTGTTTGACAATAATATTTTGTGCAAAATTCCAATGTAGAAAGTGTAAGAAAACTGCTCCAACTGAAACAGAGGTCTCTGGAACTCTGCTCCCTGTCTCCTGGTTCAACCCAATTAAGGCTTCAGAGGCAACTACAAGTTTCCTTAAAGCATTATATTAAAATAGGCCATGAGTATACCTGTATTTCATATTAAACAATTTTATTGCAGATATTAATCCCATTAACTCACTTAAAAAATGCAAACATGAGAAAAGGATAAACAAATCCAAGGCTCACTAGGCTTTGGAGGACAGGAGGAAACACTGGACAGAGAACTCACATTTTTCCTTATGCCTGATGTCTCTGTGTCCCTGTTCACTCCAGGCTTCCACTTTCCATTACCTCTGACAAGGTGAGGAAACTGATTAGAAGAGTCATGGACCAGAAGGTCACAACCAATTCTAAAGTTATCTGATGCAAATGGCTTGTACATTCTAGTCTGTAACTCTGAGAAAGAAATTGGATATGCACTGTCAAATACCTACTCCTAAGTTTTACTGCCCTTTGATACTGGCTATGATCTTTCACTATAGCTTCTATTTATCACAGAACACAAACCCTCAAATCCATGTGCAGTTTCCATGTTGAAGTACAAAGTTGTTTGAGAACCACCTCAGTGACTGTAGTGTGCATAAACTGTTGTGTGTACTGGGTGTCACACCCTAGGACAAGCAGGTCCAATGCAAGGGGCACACATGAACAACATTCTCACTGCTAAATTTCTTCCTGTTCAATTTGGGCTCTGCCCCACATTCAAGGTAGAAATCTTGAGTGCCAACACCATGCCCCCCGCCCCCCAGCCCCCGACAAATGAAGTCATGCTCTCACAGAACAGAGATCCAAGTCTTCACCATTAATTAAACAGAGCTTTCCAAGGTGCCAGGAATATTCTTAGAAGTGTCCTGGGACAGGGCTCTCAGGGCTTGGCTCTCTGACTCAGAAGGGAGCTCAGCACAGCTTCTTTTTTCTGGGCCTCCAGGAACTTATAAATCACTCCTCTTTTGAATTACAAATCACTCCTTTTTGAATTCACCTACTGAGAAATAATCCTGTCTACTCCTGCTTCCAGCATCCCAGACTTTTCTGAACCACGTTCTGCCTCAGCCTGTTTCCTAACTGGTTCTTGTTCATTGCAGGATTCCATTTCTGCTTGTCCAGATGTGTCCACACAAAATCATCTTTTTGCAGACTGTGTTGTCTGCCTTGGGTCCCTAGGTGGCACAGGCAGAGCAGGAATCAACCGCATCCCCCACAACTTTGCAGGTGGGAGGATGTGGCAAGTTTGAAAATAGGTGAGCGCCAGTGGGTGTACCTGGGCATGGGAGTCCCCTCTTCCAGCCAATCAGTGGCTGGCAGCAGGTATGGCAGCCTGTCCCTGGGGACTGTTCATGGTGATGGTAGTGTTACAGGCCAGAACCTGCATGGGGGATGGATGCTTTTGGTTTTCAGTGCAGACCTCGGTCACAAGTGACGAGGGTGGATGCGAAGGGTTTGCCCCCAACAACTTCCCTAGGCCTTTCTCCAGTTTGGGATGCCACCTGTCAGCCCTGTGCCACTCCTGGATGGCCCAGGTTGTTCCTGCCTAATTGGGGGCCCCTGACGCTGGACTCTCCATGCTTGGCGGTGTCATGGCATCCCCTGAACTGGTGGGCCCTGGATGACTACAGGTAAATGCTGCAGCCACCCAGGTGCTGACCTCCTATGGCCTCATTAGAGGCTGGAGAACCTGGGCCCCAGCATGAGGCGGCAGGCAGCAAAGTTTGGCCCAGGCGATCGGGGATGGTGGGCACTGCTAGAGCTCCAGCTGTATCAGTTCTGGTCACTGCTGCAAGGTAGGTGGGTGTTGGATGCTGTGGGGACGATGAAAGGGTGAGGACTTGGGTGGGCACCTGTCGGGTGGTTTATGGTGGGCGTGAACTTGGTAGGCTCCAGGTTTCAAGCCCGGTCCCAAGGGCTCAGCATTGTGAACTTTGCAAGGGGAAACTCCTGGGTATCTGAATTTCCTTCTGAGTCACCGAATTGAGACTGTGCTTTGCTATGTCTGGAGGCAGTGAATGGGTTACTGTGGTGTGCCTTAAATCTGTGCAGGAATTGGAGGAGAGGAAAACTGAAGGGAAATGCTGGGAAAAACACCTGGCATGCACAGGGTAGTTTTGAGTATTAAATAGACAATACCCTTTCCAAAGATGTAAGGAGAACTTTCAAATGGCAATCATTATTAGAGACTTACAGAAAGAAAAGAATGAGACATGAAATTTAGATTACTGAGGAAGAGGGAGAAGATCAGTATAGGGCAAAGCAAAATCAGAACAAGAAGGCAAGAGGAAGAATCATGCCATTTTTGCATGTAGGGATATAGGAGCTTTGTAATGTACCTGTTGTAACTAGGAATGTAACTGAGTGACAGAGTGCCTGCCTAGCATGTGCAAATCCTCTACTGGGTCCCCACTATGAGAAAACAAAAATAAAAAAAGAACATAAAACATGTTGGTTGACACTCTCAACTACTAGAATCAATTTGGCAGTTGAGTAGAGGATTGCATTGTGTGAAAGGAGATTAGAAGTTGTACTAAAGTGATAGCAAGGCAGCTGAAACAAGAGTAGAGTACAAGTGAAAGCTCCAACAGCAGGAGAGGCTTTAGGGATTTCCATTTGGCAAAATGGACTGTGTGCATATGGAGAATGAAGGAAAGAATGATGTTGGAGATAATTCCTAGGTTTGTGGCTTGGAAAACCCTTGAAACGAATTATAGAAATAATTGTTTTTATTTTAAGATGAATATTTTGAAAAGGCTGTCAAGAAACTTAATGGAAAACTCTATCTGGATGACTCAGAAAAATATAGGCCATTAGAAGAAAATCTAGCAGGTATGCTATGTTTAAATGACTAAGTAGATTTTTTTAAACAAATCATCTGTTTGAAAGAAACCTCCTGATCTGATAATCAAGAATAATTGATTTTATTTATTTAACATATCCTTTTTCCTGGTGATTTAAAATATTTCAAAAATAATGCTACCTGGAAAACGTGGTTCTCTTAGTGACCCTTTGTCCCATTAGTATTCATAGGTCTTGTTATGTGGGTTTTTGGATTTCCTTAAAGTCCAGTGAAAAGCTGATCATTGTTATAGAGTAGTTGGACTTCATCTAATTTTATCTTTTCTTTTGCTTGTGTTGTTTGGGTTTTTCAGATAATGAGAAAGAATGTGTTATTGTCTGGGGAAAGAAGTCTACAGTTGAAGAGAAAGCAAAACCAGATTCAGTAAAGCTCCCACATACATTTTTTGTGGAGTCTGCAATGATACTGATGAGGACAATGGAAATGGAGAAGACTTTCAGTCAGTGCTTCAAAAAGTTCAGGAAACTCAGATAAGAATGTCTTTTTTGTTTTCCTTTTGATTCCATTGACTTTGTTGATGTAGTAAACAGAAGAATGTTCTTTGCAAATGGTAAAGATGGGTGTGGCTAGGAGATAGAGTGAATCTGAGTAAGTGGAGAGGCATATTATTTATGAATTGGTACACTCATAATAGTTAGGATATTAAATTTTCCAAAATTGAGCTATAGATTGAAGGTGCAGTGCCAGTCAAAATTTCACCAGGATTCTTTGAAGATATAAATAAGCTAATTCTTAAAATTTCTATGGAAAGTTACAAATATATGTTTGTTATTATTGATTACTGAGACGTTATCAATTATTGATATTTTTGATTATTGATATTATTGATTATTGAGATGTTATCAATCAGAGTTTTGAGTTTTGACCTAAAATGGATATTCAAATTTATCCAATTTTTTACTCCATCTATTGTTGCAATCATGGGACTTTTTGTGAAATCTATGAAGGATATTGATTTTTGAATGTTCAGGAAACAAACATTGCTATCCTGGAATAAGCCTCAATTATGAAATATGAATTATAAATTTTATATGCATTCAGGTTTGAGTAAATTTTGTTAGTACTATTGGATTTATATTTATCAGGGGTATTGATCAGTAGTTTTTTCTGACAATATTTTTAGTTTCCATATAAGAGTTGATACTGGTAACAAGAAATGAATTGAAAAATATTTCTGGTACTGCGGTTTTCTGAAAGAGATTGTGTTATTTTTAGCCATTTCTCCTTGAATGATCAGCAGTTTTTACTAGAGGAATCATATGAGATGAAGTTTTATGAAGACTTTTTAAAAAATACAGTAAATGAATAGAGAACTGTAGGCTATCTGTTCAGGTTATCTAATAGTTCTTGAGTAAATTTTGATAATTTGTGTCTTTCAAGAAATTGGTGTCAAATTTTTGTGCATAGAGCTGTTTCTTTAAAACTCTTTTTAGTCTTTTAATGTCTGTAAGATCAGTATAGACATCTACTGTTTTCTGTCTTTCTTGCTCTTTCTTGGTTAATCTGGTTAGAGGTTCATCAATTTCATAGGTACTTTTCCACTTCCACCAGTAGATATTGCCTTCATTGATATCCAGTCTGTTTTCTGTGTCAAATTTCATTGATTTCTGTTCTTACTATTTACTTATTATTACTATGTTCTTAATATTTACTTCTTGTCTTGGACCTATTTTGCATTTTTTATGTACCAGGGTTTGAACCCAGTGTACTTAATCACTGAGGAATATCCTCAGCCCTTTGTTTTTTTAATTTAAATTTAATTTATTTATTTGTTACCAGAGTTGGAACCTAAGAGCAGTTAACCACTAAGCTACATCCACAGACCTTTTCATATTTTGTTTAGAGACAGGGTCTCACTGAAGCTGAGGCTGGCATTGAACTTGTGATCTTCTTTCCTCAGCCTTCCCAACTGCCGGCATTACAGGAATGTGACACTGTGTCCAGCTCTTTCTAGTTTCTTAAAGTAAAAGCTTAAATTAAGACCATTTTTTAAAGAATTTAAACTTTATTTTATTTATTTATTTATTCATTTATTTATTTATTTATTTAATGAGTTGCTGTGGATTTTACCCAGTGCCTTTCCGTGCTAGGCAAGTGCTCTACCACAGAGCTACAACCCAAGCCCACATTGTTCAATTTTATACAAATAATTAATGCAAGAATTTCCTTGTAAACCTTGTTTAGCTGCATCCCATGAGTTTCAATGTGATCTTTTTGCTTTTAGGGTCCTTGCCATTCTTCTTGACCTGTGCATTAGTTTAAAATACTTGGTTATTTTCCACATATCATTGCTCTTGATCGCTACTTTATAGTTCATAAATATTTGAATAATTTTAGTTGTTTGAGTTTAGTGAGATCTGTTTTTATGATTGTCTCATGTGCACTTGATAAGAATTTTGTAGTGTGCTGTATTTGTGTGTGGAATAGTATATAAATGTTAATTAGGTCAAATTAGTTGATACTGTTATTCGGGTCTTACATATCTTTGATAAATTTTTCTTTGCTTATTCTGTCATTTACCAAGAACGTTATCAAGCATAATTGTGACTGCCCACCTTTCATCAGATTTCACCTCTCATATTTTTTTTAGTATATTTTGAGTTGTCAATGGACCTTTATTTTACTTATATGCAGTGCTAGGAATTGGATCCAGTGCCTCACACATGCTAGGTGCTAACTTGACCACTAAGTTAAACTGCAGCCCTCATACATTGTTGATTTCTTGATTTAACTTTGTTGATTTTTCAAAACTCTCTATTTTTTTCCATTCTATTCTTTTATTTTCTCTTTCTGCTTACTTTGGATTTAGTTTGCTCTTTTTGCAACTTCTTAAGATGTGAAGATTCTTGGCCTATGATCTTTGTTTTTTTAATGTTTACAGCTTTATATTTTTCTCTAAGCATTGCTCTAGCTGCATTCAGTAAGTTTGGTAACTTTTGTTTTTTAATATATTTTTTATTTTTTAGTGATTTTGCAGTGCTGGGGATCAAACCTAGGACCTTGTGCTTGCAAGACAAGCATGCTACCAACTGAGCTATATCCCCGGCCTTCTTTTCTGTTTTATAGCCTGTTAAACAGAAAAGTTTGGTTTTAATTACTGTTATAAAATGCAGCCTTACAAATTATGATTTATAAATTGCCAGGGAAAGGAGTTACCAAATTTTTTTTTTGTTTATAGTTATTACTTATATACTTTATAGCTCTGTATTGATTCAATTTACCATCTACAATGTATGTCCTCTCAAGTCCGTCTACTGGACTCATTTAGTAGTTAATTAGAGTTTCTTATAGGACAGGTCTGATAGCAAGTTTTTTTCAGTTTCTGTTTATCTGGGTTACCTTAATTTCTCTTTTTTTCTAAATAGTAGTTTTGCTGAATATAAAATTCTTGGTTGACATTCTTTCATCATTTTGAATATGTAATCCCACTGTTTTCTTTTTCTGTTTTTAGTTGTAGGAAGACATAACTTTATTTAGTTTTTTAATATGGTGCTGAGGATCAAACCCAGTGCCTCACATGTGCTAGATAAGGACTGTACCACTGAGTCACAACCTCAGTCCTATCCCAGTTTTCTGACTTTGATTCTGTAAGGGCTTTGCTATTAATTCTTCAATTTTTTTTTTAGTTGTTGATGGATCTTTATTTAGTTTATTTATATGTGGTTATGGGAATAAAACCCAGTGTCTCACACACGCTAGGGAAGCACTCTACAACTGAGCTACAACCCTAGCCCTTCTATTAATCTTACTGCACATACCTTTTATGGAATGAGCTTTCTGCTTTCAAGAAAGTTCTCTAAATATTTAGCACTTGAGAGTTCATCTGTGATGAATTTAAGTGTGTATCTTTTTTATTGTATCCATATTGGAGTTCATAAAGACTTTTTGGATATTTTTGGACTTTACTCAAATACTATATCATTTTCTCTCCTTCTGGGTTTCCCTTTATGCATATGTTTGTATGGTTGATGGTTTCATGTAGATCTTTGAAACCTTTTTGAGTTTTATATACTGTTTTTTTCTTTAGATTTCTCTGGCTAGATAATCTCATTCATTTATCTCTAGCTTATTGATTTCTTTTGCCAGTCAGATTGGCTGTTGACCCTTGGAGTGAATTCGACTTTACTTTCTGGAGCAGATTTAGGTTTATAGGAAGGTACCAGAGATATCCATGTATCTCCTGCACTCAACATAGACATGTTCTCCCTCATTAACATCCTGTAACATGGGGGCATATTTGTTACAATCCTAAAACCTGTGTTCATGCATCACCACCCAAAGTTTTAAGTTTACACTAGGTTTCCCCCTTGTCTTGTACTTTCTATGAGTTGGGACAAATAATGAATGCTGTGTATACTATTATAATGTCCTACTATGTGATTTCACTGTCCTAAAAATCCTCCTTACATACCTGAACCCCATCCCTATCTGCCACTGATCACATTATTGGGCTATGTTTTTTAGTATCTTTTAGTTATCAATGGACATTTATTTATTTTTATGCAGTGCTGAGAATTAAACCCATTGCCTCACAGTGCTCTACCACTGGGCTACAAACCCAGCACCTCTTTGTTTAATTTCTAGGGTTGGTTATGAAGTTGATTTTGATCATCTTTGTTAATGTTTTTCTTGTTTTTACAAATGGGTGTATTTATAATAGCCCTCTCTCTACCATTTCAGAAGCAATAAATTGACCCCTTTGTCTTGATCATCCTTTTTTATCCCTTGTTATGTTTCTTGAATCTGCTTTATCTGGTAAGAAAGATTAACTCAATCATATTTTTGTGTTTAAGTATGTGTATTTGTGTGTTATAATCTTTTTTTTTAACTACCTATATCATAATGAGTTTTTGGACTGAATTTTGACAGTTTCTAAAAAAATCTATTTGGATAATGTTCATTGGTGTTTAAACTATTTACATTTTATTTAATGTAATTGTCATGGTTAGACTTTTACAATTAGTTGCATGTATCCCTTTTATTTTTTATTACTATTTTCATTTTTTAAAATTATTTTAATATTCTTCAGAATTCTTTTACATTTTATTGTTGTACCATTGTTGTGGTACTAGGGATTGAAAAAAAACAGCTTTGTGTGGGCTAGGCAATGGCTCTATCACAGAACTGTATCACTGTTGCTTTTTAAATTTTCATGTTGAGACAGGGAAATACTAAATTACCCAGGCAATCCTACCTCAAATTTCTGAGTCATTTGGGTATTACAGATGTGTGACACCATACGCAGTTGGCAATTGACTGTTGCATAATCAGTTATTAATTTATAATCTTGTTCTTACTTAGCAGTTCCAGGAAACTGTGTATTCTTTGTTTTTTTTTTATTTTTACATTTACAATCATATCATAAGTAAACATTGACAGATTTCTTTTTTTCCTTTCTAATCTTTATACAATTTACTTCAGTGTATCTGGAGAATTTCCAATATATCTTATGACATGAGGGAACGTTCATATCTTGCTATTGTTCTTATAAGAAAGCTAGTCTCTCAATGCTAAATATCATGTTAACTGCAATTATTTGGTAGATACTCTTTATCAAATTTAATAAGCTTCTTATTCATAATTAATGGAGAGTATTTATTATGGTGTTGCGTATTGGCAAATGAATTTCTGCAAATATTAATATGAGCTGAGAATTCTTCTTTCAACTGTTTTATGAGTACATTACTGTCATCAGTTTAAACATGTTCAATCAGTCTTCCATCTTTGGAAGAAAATACCTTACTTGGTTGTGGTATATAATTATTTTATATATTAATTTATTTTCTCTAATATTTTTAAAAATTGGTGAATTAGAGTTTTGCATGATGGGATTTGTTGTTATCTATTCATAGAAGCATATATTAATGTAATTTGGTCAATATCACTCTTCAGAAACCCCACCTACCACCTCCCACTCCTTGTACCCTATTCTCTAGAGACCACCCTTTGATTTTTAGGAGATTCCCCCCACATTCACTTTCTTTCTTTCTTTCTTTCTTTCTTTCTTTCTTCCTTTCTTTCTTTCTTTCTAACTTTCTTTCTTTCTTTCTTTCGAAGGAGCAGGTGCCAGGGTCTTGCTTTTTTGAAGAAATGATTCTATCCTTGTTGCCTGGGCATCTAGGAACCAAGCTTTATGTGGTATGGAGCCCCAAGAGCAGTAAATCCCATCATATCCAGGCAGGACAAGAGATCCCATTGCAGTCTGACAGTTCACACTTCCATCCAGGTACACTAGGAGGAGCTGTGCTTTTTTGGCCGCACCATTCTTGTTGGCAGGCAGCTAATCTGGCTCATGATGCTGGCTATTAGCCCCACAAATTCCAGTGGAACAAGCTGAGACTGAGACCTGCTTGAGAGCATGTGGGTCAGCAATCTTAGCAACAGCACCGGTGGATTTTCCCTCTGACCCCCATCCTCCAGAACTGGGACAACCCGAGTATTATTCAGAGTAGAAAACTAACCTAGGAGACTAGCAGCCACATGGAGAGATGGGTGGTGAGTGCTCAGCTCAGTAGATAATGCAGTGCAGCACCATGGTTTAGGTGATCATTCATTTGCGACACATCACATTACATCTGTTGGGTTACTCCTCCTAACCTAAGTCTGAAAAGGAGACAGCTAGAACTAGGGATGTCCATGTTTTATGTGGGGGTGAGTGGCACCAGTGGTGACTCATAAAGAGAAGAGAGAGTCATTCCCTCGGCATGTTGGAAGGAGGACAGGATGAACCTGACATGCAACGAAAGTTGTTTTGTGCTCACTCCATATGGGAGGACCCTCCTCATTGACTGCTGCCTTAATACTAGGCTGCATCCAGAAACTTACCAGATGAAATTTTTCCAGGGTCACATCAAATCAAAACAAGATGTAGAAATGACTTGCCAATCTTTATTCACAAAATGGTTCATCTTCTTGACAAGACAAATACCTCTCTGTCACAAGGGCCTGTGGGCTATTGCCAGGAGTTCTCTAAAGAGCCACAGGATTGAGTAGACCACAAGCTGGGAGATGAATTAACAGCCTGGTGATGGCATGATGAGCACAGTTTCACAAGGAACAACACCAGGTTTGAACATAGACCATGCAGAAAGTGGAATGGTTCAAAGCTTCCAAACTGAATATACCAAAGTGGAGAGTAAGGATATTTGGGGGGCCAGAAAAGCTGAAGGGTATTGATGCTGGAAAACAACTTTGGAGAAGACACACTATGAAACTCACAATCCTTCATGGTCAACCCACAAACTCCAAGACATACATTCAGCCTCCTCATACACTACAAATAAAGGAAGTAGTAATTGCCCATTCATTCTCTATGCAACCATGAATACTGACCCTCATTTCCCTTTTAGGACAATACCCTTGAAAATTCCTGTCTCTTCTCTGTTGCTCCCAAGGGACAGCTGAATATAAAATTCATGATTCCTATTTATTCTGGCACAAGAACCATGAACATATGCTTTCACAACTTCACAGCACCTTCACCCATGACCCACAATTTAAGCAAGTTGATCCTGGGATATAGAATGCTAATCACTACACTGCATCTCTTCAGGATGTCCATCAATATAGCCAAGAGTCTGCAAAGCGACTACAATCCTCTTGACACTAGAGCTCCAATGATATTGGGTGAGTCGGTTGTAAAAGTCCTGTGATCCACCTGAATGATATCAACACAGTCTAACATCGATTCTGCCACAAATCATAACATTATTCACCAAGAAATCACAGGCAAGTCTCTGCCAAGCAAAAGTGTGAGAGAAGTTCCAGGAACAAGAGCTGCGGTCTTTTGTGTTCACCTCTTGGTTTTCCAGTAGACTTTGAGGTATACATGGAAAGTGCTCAGGTGAAGTCCAATTCAATGGCAGAGAGTATGGCAGTGTGTCCAAGCAGTCTGGACAGTGCCAGGTACAAGTGCAGATGTAATTTTGAATTTCCTGAAATCTAGTGCACAAAGAGCAGCTGAAGAATGTGCTGAAGAATTATCCTCATAAGCATACTCATGAGAGACCCATGATCTCTGTCCTAAGGAGAGTAGAGTGACTCTTAAGTACTCTGAATAAATGCAGGTGACTAGGCAGGATGGCTCACTTGGAGCACAGTAGCCTGCTGAAAGTTGTTGGTGGAATTGGGTTGCATGTGAAATTGATGCTGTTTGAGTGTTGATACCTATTTTGACATGAGGAGGAAGGAAAAGCAAAAGAGATGAAGGAAAGTTGGGAGGTTCTGATTTGGTTTTGTTTGTTATTTCTGCAATCCCACAGTGCTGGGGACTAAAACACAGGCCTCAAGCATGCAAGGCAGGGACTCTACGAGATGAGCTATATGACCTGCACAGCAATGGATTCTCTGAGTTACAATCCTTGACATCTACAGTCTTAATTTGTGAAATTGTATGCAGAAAAGCATTCATGACCAAGCCAAACAATGTCTCAGGAATTCTTAATTCTCCTGTTCAAAACAATCCAGCAAGGAACTTTTTCGCATGTCAATACCCAAGCCTAACCCTGTATCCTGAGGGAAAGTTTGTTGACTCTTCATTAAGGATGAAAATGGAAGTAGCTGATTGATTCATGAGCAGAAATATGTACCAAGGATCCAAAGATGCCAGAAACAGGGGCAGAGGCAGGATTATGCGGGATTGAGAATATGCTCAATTGATGAACATCAGTGGAGATATTGGGGATCATTCACACATGAATCACTAGAAATTACATTCGAAACCAACTCACATTTTCCTAGAGAGTTTATTTTTTCTTATTTTTCCTTTTGACCTTTTTTGGGAAAAATTTTAAAGAGCAGAGAGCTGTGCACAATGCACAAGCCAGTTCAGGTGCTGGATTTTGCCCATTGTATCAGGAACGGGTGAGGTTGAGGAAGTTGTGCGTAATGTTCTAAACCTGTTTCTGTCAGTAAAAGTGCTTCAGCAATTTAGGCAGATGCTGTTGGGAGATATAAACAGGCAAATGAATGTGGTGGTGACTCATAATGTCAGGGGTCCCAGAATTAAAATGTGGTGGCAAAAAGAAAACATTCCTCATGAAATTTCTCTCTTCTCCTTGATATGTTTTCAGATATTACTCTCAAGATTTATTATAGAGAGATAAGCGGCTAAGCTCATATCCTTGATTATTCATTCATTTTGTTGGAATCAATTCCACTCAGAAAAACGTAATAATTGGTTACCAGTTCTCCTGTGATATGACAGCCATACATAGAAGAACTCCTCTAATCAAAGGGGAAGGACCAGATATTGGTCAGATATGTTGTGATGGTTGCAGGGTTTTAAAAATCTGATAGGAGAAGGCACTTGATTGCACTCACCAGAATGTTTGTAAAGCCTTGGGCAACATAAACTTTATGATTGGCTCCCATGACATGGTGCCTGTAAGCCAGATTCCACCTGAGGTCATAGAGGAGAGGACTGAGAAC
Source organism: Sciurus niger (assembly GCA_020740815.1). Lineage (NCBI taxonomy): Eukaryota > Metazoa > Chordata > Mammalia > Rodentia > Sciuridae > Sciurus > Sciurus niger. Next base: position 12,642 of record JAHUXG010030004.1, read on the forward strand.
ACGGAAGCGTCACTGTTCCCATGGCAACCAGAGACCATTCAGCTCCTGGCCGCTTCAAACTCACATTCAAAATATGTGGTGGCTCAGCTGTGAGGGTAAGAGAATAGATAAAGGAAGTGGGTGCTAGGGTCTTGAGATTTTGAAGAAGAGATTCTATGTTTGTTCCCTGAACAATGAGTAAACAGGTTGTAAGTGGCATGGAGCACCGTGAGTGATAAATCCCCTCATATACTGTCAGGACAAGGGATCCCATTGAAGTCTGACAGCTCGCACTTCCACACAGGTCCATTAGTTGGTGCTATGTTCTGTTGGGTGCACCATTCTTGCTGACAGACAGCTTATCTGGATCCTGATGCAGGCTATTAGCCCCCACAAATTCCAGTGGAACAAGCTGAGACTGAGGGCTGCTTGAGAGCACATCAGTCAACAATCAGCACTGTCAACAGTGTATTTGCCCTCTGACCCCACTCCTCCAGGACTGGGACAAACTGGGTTTTCTTCAGAGTCAGTAAACTAGCGTAGGGAGCTAGAAGCCACATGGAGAGATGGGTGGTGAATGCTCAGCTCAGTAGAGCATGCAGTACAGCACCGTGGTTTAGGTAATCATTGATTTGGGACACATCACATTCCATCTGTCTGGGATCTCCTTCTAACCTAAGAAGTCAGGAAAGGAGACAGCTGGATCATGGGATGTCCTTGTTCCAAGGAAAGTTGAGTGGATCCTCTGGTGGCTCATGAAGAGATGGAGTCTTTCACTCAGGATGTTGGAAGGAGGACAGGATGAACCTGACATGCAAGGAGAGTTGTTCTGTGCTCACTCCAACTGCCAGGCCACTCCTCCTTGCTGCTGCCTTACAACTAGGCTGCACCCAGAAACTTACCTGCTGGGATTTTCCAGAGACACATTAAATAAAAACAAGATGCAGAAATGACTTGCCAATCTGTATTCACATAATAGTTCATCTTCTCGACCAGATAAATACCTCTATGTCACAAGGGTCTGTGGGATATTGCAAGAATTCTTATAACCAGCCCCAGGAGGGAGAAGACCACCAAAAGGGGGATGAATTAACAACCTGGTGATGGCAATATCAGCACAGTTTCACAGGGCATAACACCACTTTTGAACATAGACTCTGCTGAAAGTGGAATGATTCAAAGGTTCCAAGCTGAATATTCAAAGAGGAGAGTATGGATATTTGTGGGGCTAGAAATGCTGAATGATGTTGATGCTAGGAAACAACTTCAGAGAAGAGATCTTATTACACTTACCATCATTGATGGTTAACCCACAATCTCCATGACATACATTCAGCCTAATCATACACTACAAATACAGGAAGTAGTTATTGCCCTCTCATTCTCTATGCAACCATGAATACCAAACCTCATTCCCCTTTTAAGGACTTCACTGCCCTTGTAAATTCCTGTCTCTTTTGCATTACTCTCAAGGGAGAGCCAAATATATGAATGATGATTCCTATTTTTCCTGGAAGAAAACCGTGAGCATAGTGTTCCAAAATGCACAGCACCTTCTCTCATGATGTACAATTTAAGCCAGTTGATCCTGGATATGCAAAACTAATCCCTGCAGTGCATCTCTTGAGGACAATATTAACAAGACTCTACAAAAGGACCCATTCCTCTTCACACTAGAGACCAATGATATTGGGTGAGTAGGTTGTAAATGTCCTGTGATCCTCCTGAATGTTATCAATACAGGCTAATATCAATTCAGCCCCAAATCCTAACTTCATTCACCAAGAAATCATAGGCAAGACTCTTCAAGGCAAATGTTTGAGAAAAGGTCCAGTGACAAGAGCTGCTGTCTTTTGTGTTCATCTCTTGGTGTTCCAGTTGACATTGAGGGCCATGTGGAAAGTGCTTCCAGTGTGGAAGACCCTTTCATTGGCAGAGAGTATGGCAGTGTGTCCAAGAAGCCTGGAAAGAGCCAGGTAAAAGTGCGGTTTTCATTTTGAATTTTCTGCCACTGAAACCTGGTGCACAATGCGCAGCTGAAGAAGGTGCTGAAGAATTATCTTCAAAAGCATACTCATGAGTGATCCGTGATCTCTGTCCTAAGAAGAGTAGAGTGACTTCAAGGAAAAACTCCTCTGAAGAATTGAAGGTGACTGGGCAACCTTCTCTGTTGGACCACACTAGCCTACTAAAAGGTGTTGGTGGAATTGGGTTGCATGCAAAACTGGTACTGATTTAGAGTGTTGATTCCTTTTGTGACAAGAGGAGAAAAGAAAAGAAAAAGAGTGACAATGGAAGATAGGAAGACTGAGAATTACATTCATTTGTTTGTTATTTCTGCAACTCCACAGTGCTGGGGACTTGAACCTGGGCCTCGAGCATGGGAGACAGGCACTCTATAAGATCAGCTATATGGCCTCAACAGGGACTGCTTCTCTGAGTTACAACACTTGATCACCTACAGTCTTAATTTGTGAAATTGTGCTCAGAGTACCAATCATGACCCTGCCAAACAATGTCTCAGGAATACTTAATTCTGTTCACAACAATCCAGCAAGGCGATTGCATTTCAATGCCCAAGCCTATACCTGCGTCCTGAGGGAAAGATTTCTCCCCCCTTCATTAAGGACAAAAATGGAAGTAGCTGATTGATCTGTGAGCAGAAAAATATATCAGGCATCCAAAAACGCCAGGAACAGGGGCAGAGGCAGGAATATGTCGGATTCAGATTATGCTCAATTGATGACTACGAATGGAAATATTGAGGGTCATTGCATTCAAAATCAACTGACACCATACTAGAAATTACTTTTTTTCTTGTTTTACCTTTGCCCTTTTCTTTGAAAAAATCGAAAGAGTAGAGAGCTCTGCACAATGCAAAAACCAGTTCAGGTGCTGGATCTTGCCCATCATATTAGGAATGGGTGAGGCAGAGGAAGTTGTGCCTCCTGTTAAAAGCCTGTTTCCCTCAGTAGAATGTGCTTCAGCAATTCACCCAGACACTGTTGGGAGATATAAGCAGACAAAGGCATATGGTGATGGCTCATAAATTCTGGGGTCTTAGAATAGAAACATAGTGTCAAAAAGAAAACATTCCTCATTCAATTTCTGTCTTCTCCTCATTATGTTTTCAGTGATTACTCTCAACATTTATTACAGAGAGATAAGTGGCTAAAGTCATATACTTGATAATTCCTTCATTTTGTTGCAATCAATTCCACTCAGAAAAAGGTAACAAATTGTTACCCATTCTCCTGTGACATGAAAGCAATATATGGGAGAATACCTCTAATCAAAGGGGAAGGAGCAGGCATTTATCAACTAGGTTTGGAATGTTGCGGGCTTTAGAACTCTGGTTGGAGAAGGCATTTGATTGCACTACCAGAGTGTTTGTAAAGCTTGGACAACATGAACTTTCACGAGTGGCTCCAGTGACATTGCACCTGCACCCCAGATTCCAGCTGAGGTCACAGAGGAGCAGACAGAGAACACAGAAACAGCACGGTTTCCATGGCAACCAGAGACCTTTCAGGTACTGGCCGCTTCAAAACCACAATCAAGACATGCTGTGGCTCAGCTGTGAGGGTAAGAAAATAGATGAAGGGAGTGGGTGCTAGTGTCTTGTGTTTCTGAAGAAATAAATCTCTCCTTTTGCCTGGCAAAGAGGATACAGGGTATAAGCGGTATGCAGCCCCATGAGCAATGAATCCTCTGATATTCAGGCAGGACACTGGATTCCATTGAACTCTGAGAGCCTGCATATCAACCCAGGTCCACAAAGTGGACCTGTGCTCGGCTGGCCACACCATTCTTGCTTACACGCAGCTCTCTGGATTGTGATGCAAGCTATTACCCCCCAAAATTCCAATAAAACAAGGTGGGACCAAGGGTTGCTTGGGAGCATGTGGGTCAACCATCTTATCACCAAAACCAGTGAATTTGACATCTGACCACACTCCTCCAGGGATGGGACAACCTGGGTTTCATCATACTCAGGAAACTAACCTAGGTGCCTAGCAGCCACACGGAGAGATGAGTGTGAGTGCTCAACTCAGAAGAGCATGCAGTGCAATTTTGTGGTTTAGGTGATCATTGATTTGGGACAAATCACATTCCATCTGTTGTGTTTCCCCTCCTATCCTAAGAATTCTGGAAAGGAGACAGATGAATCATGGGATGTCCATGTTCCATGTGAAGGTGATTGACTCCTCTGTTGGCTCATGTAGAGAGGAGGGAGTCATTCCCTCAGCATGTTGGAAGGGGGACAGGATGAACCAGACATGCAAGGAGAGTTGTTCTCTGCACACTCCAACTGCCAAGCCCCTACTCCTTGGCTGCTGCCTAATAACTAGGCTGCAACCAGAAGCTTACCAGCTGGGATTTTTCTAGGGTCACATCAAATCAAAACAAGATGCAGAAATGAGGTGCCACTCTGAATTCACAAAATGGTTCATCTTCTTGGTGAGACAAATACCTCTCTGTCGCAAGGGCCTGAGGGATATAGCCAGGAGCCTTCTAACCTGCCCCAGAATAAGCAGACCAAAGCCTGGGGATGAATTAACAGCCTGGTAATGGCACGATGAGCTCAGTTTCACAGGGAATGACACCAGGTTTGAACATAGACCGTGCTGAAAGTGGAATGGTTCAAAGTTTTCAAGCTGAATATTCAAAAGAGGAGCATAAGGATATTTGGGGGTCCAGAAAAGCTGAAGGGTGTTGATGCTGGAAAACAACTTTGGAGAAGAGACCCTATGAAACACTCCTTTGATCATGGTCAACCAACAAATTCCACGAGATGTATTCACCTAATCATGCACTAGAAATACAGAAAGTAGTTATTGCCCACTCATTCCCTGTGCAACCATGAATGCTGATCCACATTCTTCTTTAACAGACTATAATGCCCTTGCAAATTCCTGTCTCTATTGTGTTGCTCCCAAGGGACAGTCGTATGTACCAATCATGATTCCTACTTTTTCTGCCACAAGAACCATGAGCATAGGATTTCCCAACTTCACAGCACCTTCCACCATGAACTACAATTTAAGCCACTTATTCCTGAGTTATGCAACACTAATTCCTGCACTACTTCTCTTGAGGATATCCATCAATATTAACAAAACTCTAAAAAAGGCTCCATGCCTCTTGACAGCAGAGCTCCAATGATACTGTGTGAGTAGGTTGTAAATGCTCCATGATCCTCCTGAAATTTTTCAATGCAGGCTAATATGAATTCAGCCCCAAATCCTAAATTTATTCACCAAGAAATCACAGGCAAGCATCTGCAAAGAAAAAGAGTGAGAGAAGTTCCAGGAACAAGAGCGGCTGTCTTTTGTGTTCACCTCTTGGTTTTCCAGTAGACTGTGAGGTACACATGGAAAGTGCTCAGGTGTGGAAGTTCCTTTCATTGCGCAGAGAGTATGGCCATGTGTCCAAGAAGCCAGGAGAGTTTTAGGTACAAGTGCATTTGTCATTTTAAATTTCACAAAATCTTGTGCACAATGCACAGCTGAAGAAGGTACTGAAGAATTATCTTCATAAGCATACTCATGAAAGACCCATGATCTCTGTCCTAAGGAGAGTAGAGTGACTTAATGGAAAAAGTACTCTGAGAAAATGTAGCTGACTGGGTAGCACTGCTCTCTAGGAGCCCAGTAGCCTGCTGAAAGTTGTTAGTGGAATTGGGATGCACTGAAATTGGTGCTGTTTTAGAGTGTTGATTATTTTGTGATGAGAGGAGAAAAGGAAAAGAGAGATGATGGAAGGTTGGCTTCTGATTGTGTATGTTTGTAATTTCCACAATCCTACAGTGCTGGGGACTCAAAACTGGGCCTCCAGCATGGAAGGAAGGCACTCTCTAAGATAGGCTATATGGCCTGCACTGCAATAGCTTCTCTGAGTTACAACACTTGATCACCTACAGTCTTAATTTGTAAAATTGTATGCAGAGAAGCAATCATGACCAAGCCAAACAATGTTTATGGAATTCTTAATTCTCTTGTTCCCATCAATCCAACAAATAACTTTTATGCATGTCAATACCCAATTCTAGCCCTGTATGCTGAGGGAAAGATTTTTCACCTCTTCATCAAGGACAAAAATGGAAGTAGCTGATTGATCCATGAGCAGAAAAATATTTCAGGATCCAAGGATGCCAGGAACAGGGACAGAGGAGGACTATGTGGATTGAGAAGATGCTCAATTGGTGACTACAAATGGAGATACTGGGGATCATTCACACATGAATCACTTGTCTTTATATTCAAAATCAACTGACACTTTTCAAGACAGTATTTCTTTTCCTTATTTTACCTATGACCTTTACTTTGAAAAATTCTCTTAGAAAACATGGAATGGAACCACCATTTGAACCAGCTATCCCACTCATTGGCCTATACCCAAAGGATTTAAATTAAGCATACTACAGAGATACACCCACATCAATGTTCATAGCTGTTCAGTTCACAATAGCCAGATTGTGGAACCAACCTAGATGTCCTTCAATTGATGAATGGATAAAGAAAATGTTGTATATATATATATATATATATATATATATATATATATATATATATAGAGAGAGAGAGAGAGAGAGAGAGAGAGAGAGTGGAATATTACTCAGCCATAAAGAATAATAAAATTATGGCATTTGCAGGCAAATGGATGAAATTGGAGAATATCATGCTAAGTGAGATAAGCCAATTTCAAAAAAACAAAGGACAAATGATATTGCTAATAATTTATGATGACACATAATGCGGGGTGGGAGGGGTTAGTGTTAGGGTTAGAATTAGGTTAGGGAGGGGGGCAAGAATGGAGAAAGGAAGGACTGTATAGAGAGAAAAGAGTGGTGGGAGGGGTGGGATGGGTGGGGGGAAGGGAAAAAATAACAGAATGAATCAAACAACATTACCCTATGTATATTTATGATTACACAAATGATATGCCTTATGCCATGAGCAAATAGAGAAAAAACATGTATTCATTTGTTTACAATAAAAAAAGAGAAAAATTCTCAAGAGCAGAGTGTCTTGCATAATGCACAAAAAAGTTCAGTTGCTGGATTTTGCCCACAATCTCAAGAAGTGATGAGACAGATGAAGTTGTGCCTCCTGTTCCAAGCCTATTTCCCTCAGTAAAAGTGCTTGAGCAATTTAGTCAGAGGCTGTTGGAAGACAGAAACAGGCAAATGCATGTGTTGATGGCTTATATGGTCTGGGGTCCCAGAATCGAAACATAGTGGCAAAAATAAAACATTCCTCATCCAATTTCTTTCTTCTCCTAATTATGTTTTCAGTTACTCTCAAGATTAATTACAGAGTGATTAGTGGCTACAGTCATATAATTGATCCTTCATTCATTTTGCTGCAATCAATTCCACTCAGAAAAATGTAACAATAGGTTACCAGTTCTCCTGTGACATGAGAGTCATACATGGGAGTACTCTAATCAAAGGAGAAGGAGCTAGGTTGTGAAGGTCGTGTGGTTCCAAGGCTCCAGAAGGATAAGTCACATGATTGTAATCCCCAGAGTATTTGTAAAGCCTTGGGCAACATGAAATTTCATGAGTGGCTCCATTGACATTGCAACTACACCCCAGATTCCACCTGAGGTCATAGAGGAAGGGACTGGGTACATGGAAGCATCATTGTTCCCATGGCAACCAGAGACCTTTCAGCTCCTGGGACTTCAAACCAACACTCAAGAATGGGGCAGCTCAGCTCTGAGGATTAGAGGATAGATGAAGGGAGCGGGTGCCAGGGTCTTGGATTTTTGAAGAAATGGTTCTATCCTTGCTGCCGGAGTGACAAGGAAACAGACTGCAATTGGTATAGAGCCCCATGAGTGATAAATCCCCCCATATCAAGGCAGGACAAGGGATCCCATTAAAGTCTGACAGCTCATACTCCTACCCCAGTCCGCTATGTGGCACTGTGCTCCATGGGCTTCACTGTTCTTGCTGACAGGCAGCTCCTCTGGATCCTGATGCAGGCTATTAGGCCACAAAAATTCCACTGGAACAAGCTGGGAATGAGGGCTTCTTGAGAAAATGTGGGTTGACAATCTTAGCACCGGCACCAGTAGATTTGACATCCGACCACACTCCTCCATGTCTGGTACCACCCAGCTTTTCTTCAGAGTCAGAAAAATAGCCAAGGGTCCTACCAGCCTCATGGAGAGCTGGGTGGTGAGTGCTCAGCTCAGTAGAGCATGCAGTGCAGCGCCATGATTTAGGTGATCATTGATTTGGGAAACATCACATTTGGTCTGTCGGGGTTCCCCTATCCTACAAAGTCTGGAAAGAGACAGATGGAACATGTGAAGTCCATGTTCCATTTGAAGGTGAGTAGCTCCTCTGGTGTCTCATGAAATGAGGAGCAAGTCATTCCCTCAGCAAGTTGGAAGGAGGACAGGATGAACCTGACATGCAAGGAGAGTTGTTCTGTGCTCATTCCAACTGCCAGGTTTCTCTTTCTTGGCTGCTGTCTTACAACTAGACTGCAACCAGAATCTAGCCTTCTGGGATTTTTCCAGTGTCACATCAAATCTATACAAGATGCAGAATGACTTGCCAATTTTTGTTCACAAAATAGTTTATCTTTTTGTCCAGAGAAATACCACTCTGTCGCAAGGGCCTGAGGGATATTGCCAGGAGTCCTCTAACCTGCCCCAGGATGGAGCAGACCACAAGCTGGGGGATGAATAAACAGCCTGGTGATGGCATTATGAGCACAGTTTCACAGGGCATAACACCAGGTTTGAACGTAAACCGTGCTGAAAGTGGAATCGTTCAAAGTTTTCAAGCTGAATATTCAAAAGTGGAGAGTAAGGACATTTGGGGGGCCAGAAGCGCTGATGGTGTTGATGCTGTAAAACAACTTCAGAGAAGAGACCCTATGAAACTCTCATTCTATCATGGTCAACACACAAAATCTACAACTTATATTTAGCCAAATAATACACTACAAATACAAGAAGTAGTTATAGGATGCTCATTCTCTAATCATCCATGAATACTGACCCTCATTCCCCTTTTGAGAACAGCAATAAACTTGAAAATTCCTGTCTCTTTTCTGTTGCTCCCAAGGTAAACCTGAATGTACCAATCATGATTCCTATTTTTTTGGGAAAAGAACCATAAGAATAGGATTTCCCAACTTCACAGCACCTTCCCCCATGACCTAAAATTGAAGCCAGTTGATCCTGGGATATGCAACACTAATCCCTACACTAATTCTCTAGATGATGTCCACCAATATTATCAAGAGTCTCCAAATGAGTTCCATTCCTCTTGACACTGGAGATCCAATGATATTGGGTGAGAAGGTTGTAAATGCCCTGTGATCCTCCTGAATGCTATCAATAAAGGCTAACATCGATTCAGCCCCCAAACCTACTTTATTTACTAAGATATCACAGGCAAGTTCTGAAAAGTAAATGTGTGAGAGATGTTTGAGGAAGAAGAGCATCTATCTTTTGTGTTCCCCTTTTGGTTTTCCAGTAGAATTTGAGGTACACATGGGAAGTGCTCAGGTGTGGACATCCAATTCATTGGCAGAAAATATCGTAGTGTGCCCAAGCAGCCTGGAGAGGGCCAGGTACAAGTGCGGCTGTTATTTTGAATTTCTTGAAATCTCGTGCACAATGAGAAGCTGAAGAATGTGCTGAAGAATTATTCTCATAAGCATACTCATGAAAGACCCATGATCTCTGTCCTAAAGAGACTTCATGGAACAAGAACTCTGAGGAAATGAAGCTGACTGGGCAGCACTGCTTTCTAGGAGCCCAGTAGCCTGCTGAACGTTGTTGGTGGAATTGGGCTGCATTGCAATTGGTGCTGTTTTGGTGTGTCAATTCTTTTGTGATGATAGGAGAAAAGAAAAGGAAAAGAGAGACAATGGAAGGTTGGTTTAATTTGTTCCTAATTTCCGCAATCCCACAGTGCTGGGGACTTGAACCTGGGCCTCTAGCATAGAAGGCAGGCACTCTACAAGTGGGGATATATGGCCTGAACTTCAAAGGATTATCTGAGTTACAACACTTGATCACCTACAGTCTCGACTTGTAAAATTGTATGCAGAGAAGCAATCATGACCAAGCCAAACAAAGTCTATGGAATTCTTAATTCTCCTATTCACATAAATCCAGCAAGGAACTTTTTTGATGACAATACCCAAGCCTAGCCCTGTGTCATGAGGCAAAGTTTTTCCCCTCTTTATTAAGGACAAAAATGGAAGTAGTTGATCCCTGAGAAGAAAAATATATCAGGGATCCAAGGATGCCAGGAACAGGGACAGGTAGGACTATGTGGGATTGAGAAGATGCTCAATTGGTGACTACAGATGGAGATACTAGGGTTCATTCACACATGAATCCCTTGCCATGCAATCAAAATCAACTGACACTTTTCAAGAAAGTATTTTTTTCTTATTTTTCCTTTTGTGCTTTTCTTTGAAAAACTGTCAAAAGCAGAGTGCCTTGAATAATGCACAAGAGAGTTCAGGTGCTGGATTGTGCCCAAAATTTCAAGAAGTGGTGAGGCAGATGAAGTTTTGCCTCCTGTTATAAACCTGTTTCCCTCAGTAAAAATGCTTCAGCAATTTAACCAGATGCAATTGGGAGATAGAAAGAGGCAAATGCATGTGGTGATGGCTTATATGGTCTGGGGTCCCAGACTCGAAAATAGTGGCAAAGAGACAACATTCTTCATCCAATTTATTTCTTCTCCTAATTACATTTTCAGTTATTAGCCTCAAGATTTATTACAGAGTGATAAGTGGCTAAAGTCATATAATTGATCCTTCATTCATTTAGCTTCCATCAATTCCACTCAGAAAAATGCAAAAATTTGTTACCAGTTCTCCTGTGACATGAGAGCCATACATGGGAGTACTCCTCTAGTCAAAGAGAATGGAATAGGCTTTGGTCACCTAGGTTGTGAAAGTCCTGTGGTTCTAAGGCTCCGGAAGGAGAAGTCCCTTGATTGCACTCCCCAGAGTGATTGTAAAACCTTAGGTAACATGAAATTAAATGAGTGGATCCAGTCTCATTGAACGTGCACCCATATTCCACCTGAGGTCATAGAGGAGAGGAGTGGAAACATGGAAGCCTCATGGTTCCCAATGCAACCAGAGACTTTTCAGCTCCTGGATGCTTCAAACAAAACTCAAGACATGTGGAGGCTCAGCTCTGAGTGTTAGAGGAGAGATGAAAGTAGCGGGTGCCAGGGTCTTGGATTTTTGAAGAAATTATTCTATCCTTGTTGCCCGGGTGATTAGGAAACACACTGTAAGTGGTATAAAGTCCTGTGAGTGATAAATTCACCCATACCCAGGCAGGACAAGGGATCCCATTGAAGTCTGACAGCTGGAACTCCCACTCAGGTCCGCTAGGTGGCGCTGTGCTCCGTGGGCCTCACCGTTCTTGGTGACAGGCAGCTCATCTGACTCCTGATGCAGGCTGTTAGGCCTCAAAAATTACATTGGAAGAAGCTGGGAATGAGGGCTGCTTGAGAGATCATGGGGGGAAAATCTTATCCCCGGCATGAGTAGATTTGCACTCCGACTCTACTCCTCCAGGACTGGTACCACTCTTCAGAGTCAGGAAACTAGCCTAGGGGCCCAGCAGCCACACGGAGTGATGGGTGGAGAGTGCTTACCTCAGTAGAGCATGCAGTGCAGCCCCATGGTTTAGGGGATCATTGATTTGGGACTCATCACATTCCATTTGTCATTTTCTCCTATCCTACAAAGTCTGGAATGTAGACAGATGGAACATGGGATGTCCATGTTACATGTGAAGGTGAGTGGCTCATTTGGTGTCTCATGAAATGAGGAGCAAGTCATTCCGTCAGCACGTTGGAAGAAGGACACAATTAACCTGATATGCAAGGACAGTAAGTACCTGCTCACACCAACTGCCAGGCCCCTCCTCCTTTCCTGCTGCCTTACAACTAGGCTGCAACCAGAAACTAGCCTTCTGGGATTTTTCCAGTGTCACATGAAATCTATACAAGATGGACAAATGACTTGCCAAACTTTATTCACAAAATGGTTCATCTTCTTCTCCAGACAAATACCTCTCTGTTGCAAGGGCTTGTGGAATATTGCCAGGAGTCCTCTAAACTGCCCCATCATGGAGCAGACCTCAAGCTAGGGGATGATTTAACAGCCTGGTGATGGCATGATGAGCACAGTTTCACAGGGCACAACACCAGGTTTCAACATAGACTGTGCTGAAAGTGGAATAATTCAAAGCTACCAACCTGAATAATCAAAAGAGTAGAATGAGGATTTTGGGGGGAACTGAAGTGCTGAATGGTGTTTATGCTGGAAAATAACTTTGGAGAAGAGACCCTATGAAAATTGCCTTCTAACATGGTCAACCCACAAACTCTACAAACTATATTCAGCCAAATAACACTCTACAAATACAGGCAGTAGTTATTGGCCACTCATTCTCTATGAAACATGAATACCGACCTTCATACTCCTTTTGAGAACAATACCCTTGCAAATTTCTGTCTCTTTTCTGTTGCTCACAAGGGAGAGCTGAATGTACCAATCATGATTCCTATTTTTTCGGGCACAAGAACCAGAAGCATAGGATTTCCCAACTTCACAGCCCATTTCCCCATGACATGCAATTTATGCCAGTTGATCCTGGGATATGAAACACTAACCCCTGCACTAATTCTCTAGAGCTCGTCCATCAATATTAACAAGAATGTACAAAAGGGATCTATTCCTCTTCATATTGGAGATCTAATGATATTGGGTGAGTAGGTTGTAAAAGCTCTGTGATCCTCCTGAATACTATCAATACAGGCTAACATCGATTCAGCCCCAATTCCCACTTTATTCACTAAGAAATCACAGGAAATCCTCTGCAAAGCAAATGTGTGAGAGATGTTCGAGAAACAAGAGCAGCTGTCTTTTGTGTTCACCTCTTGGTTTTCAACTAGATTTTGAGGTACACATGGAAAGTGCTCAGGTGTGGAAGTTCCCTTCATTGGCAGAGAGTATGGCAGCATCCTAGCAGCCTGGAGAGTGCCAGGTACAAGTGTGGTTGTAATTTAGAATTTCCTGAAATGTGGTGCACAATGAGCAGCTGAAGAATGTGCTGAAGAATTATTCTCATAAGCATACTCATGAAAGACCCATGATCTTTGTCCTAAGGAGAGTAGAGTGACTTCATGGAACAAGTACTCTGAGGAAATGCAGCTGACTGGGCAGCACTGAATTTTAGGAGCCCAGTAACCTGCTGAATATTGCTGGTGGAATTGGGCTGCATTGCAAATGGTGCTGTTTTAGTGTGTTGATTCTTTTTTGACAAGAGGAGAAAAGAAAAGGAAAAGAGAGACGATGGAAGGTTGGTTTTGTTTGTAATTTACACAATCCCACAGTGTTGGGAACTCAATACCTGGCCTCCAGCATGGGAGAAAGGCACTGTACTAGATTGACTAAATGCCCTGCACTGAAGCAACTTCTTTGAATTACAACACTTGATCGCCTACAGTCTCAATTTGTAAAATTGTATGCAGAGAAGCAATCATGACCAAGCCAAACAAAATCTATGGAGTTCTTAATTCTCCTGTTAACATAAATCCAGCAAGGAACTTATTTCATGTCAATACCCAAGCCTAGCCCTGTGTCCTGAGGCAAGGATTTTTCCCCTCTTCATTAAGGACAAAAATGGAAGTAGTGATTGATCCCTGAGAAGAAAAATATACCAGGGATCCAAGAATGCCATGAACAGGGACAGGCAGGACTATGTGGGATTGAGAAGATGCTCAATTGGTGACTACAAATGGAGATACTAGGGTTCATTCACACATGAATCCCTTGACATACAATCAAAATCAACTGACATTTTCAAGAAAGTATTTTTTTTCTTATTTTTTCTTTTGTGCTTTTCTTTTCAAAACTGTCAAGAGCAGAGTGCTTTGCATAATGCACAATACAGTTTAGGTGCTGGATTGTGCCCCAAATCTCAAGAACAGGTGAGGCAGATGAAGTTTTGCCTCCTGTTCTAAGCTTGTTTCCCTCAGTAAAAGTTCTTGAGCAATTTAGTAGATGCTGTTGGGAGATAGAAACAGTCAAATGCTTGTGATGATGAATTTTATGGTCTGGGGTCCCAGACTCAAAAAATAGTGGCAAAGAGACAACTTTCCTCATCCAATTCATTTCTTCTCCTAATTATGTTTTCAGTTATTAGTCTCAAGATTTATTAAAGAGTGATAAGTGACTAAAATCATATAATTGATCCTTCATTCATTTAGCTGCAATCAATTCCACTCAGAAAAACATAAACAATTGGTTACCAGATCTCCTGTGACATGAGAGTCATACATGGGAGTACTCCATTAATGAAAGGGGAAGGAACAGGCATTGGTCAGCTACCTTGTGAAGGTTGTGTGGTTCCAAAGCTGTGGAAGGAGAAGTCACTTGATTGCACTCCCCAGAGTGTTTGTAAAGCCTTGGGAAACATGAAATTCCACTAGTGGATCCAGTGACATTGCACCTGCACCCCATATTCCACCTGAGGTCATAGAGGAGAGGAGTGGGAATACAGAAGCCTCACAGTTCCCAAGGCAACCAGAGGCCTTTCAACTCCTGAATGCTTCAAACAAAACTCAAGACATGCGGATACTCAGCTCTTAGTGTTAGAGGATAGATGAAGGTAGCAGGTTCCAGGGTCTTGTGTTTTTGAAGAAATGATTCTATCCTTGTTGCCCGGGGGTTGAGAAAACACACTGTAGGTGGTATAGAGACCCGTGAGCAATAAATCCCCCTGTATCCAGGCAAGAAAAGGGATCCCATTGAAATCTGACAGCTGGCAGCCCCACCAAGGTCCGCTAGATGGTGCTGTGCTCCATGGGCCTCACCGTTCCTGCTGATAGGCAGCTCATCAGGCTCCTGATGGAGTCTATTAGCCTCCACAAATTCCATTGGAAGAAGCTGGGAATGAGGGCTTTTTGAGAGATCTTGGGGGGAGAATCTTTTCATTGGCATGAGTGGATTTGCACTCCGACTCCACTGCTCCAGGACTATAACCACCCAGATTTTCTTCAGAGTCAGGAAAATAGCCTAGGGGCCAAGCAGCCACATGGAGCGATGGGTGGAGAGTGCTTACCTCATTAGAGCATACAGTGCAGCGCCATGGTTTAGTTGATCTTTGATATGGGACACATCACATTCCATCTGTCAGTTTCTCCTATCCTAAGAAGTCTGGAAAATACACAGAAGGAACATGGGATGCCCATATTCCATGCGAAGGTAAGTGGCTCCTCTGGTGTCTCATGAAATGAGGAGGGTGTCATTCCATCAGCACATTGGTAGGAGGACATGACCAATCTGATATGCAAGGAGAGTAGGTTTCTGCTCATACCAACTGCCAAAACCCTCCTCCTTGGCTGCTGCCTTACAACTAGACTGCACCCAGAATCTAGCCTTCTGGGAATTTTCCAGTGTCACATTAAGTCTATACAAGATGCAGAAATGACTTGTCAATCATTATTCACAAAATGGTTCATCTTCTTGTCCAGACAAATACCTCTCTGTCACAAGGGCCTGTGAGATATTGCCAGGAGTCTTCTATCCTGCCCAGCATCGATCAGACCACAAGCTAGGGGATGATTTAACAGCCTAGTGATGGCATGAAGAGCACAATTTCACAGGGCATAACACCAGGTTTGAACATGGACCATGCTGAAAGTGGAATCATTCAAATCTTCCAAAATGAATATTCAAAAGTGGAGAGTAAGGATATTTGGGGGGCCAGAAACGCTGAAGGGTGTTGATGCTGGAAAACCACTTTGGAGAACAGACCTTATGAAACTCTACTTTGATCATGGTCAACCCACAATATCTACAACCTATTCAGCCAAATAATACACTGCAAATACAGAAAGTAGTTATTGGCCACTCATTCTCTATGCAACCATGAATACTGACCCTCATTCCTCCTTTGCTAACAATACCCTTACAAATTCCTGTCTTTTTTATGTTGTTCCCAAGGGACAGCTGAATGTGCCAATCATGATGCCTTTTTTTTTTTTTTTCGGGCAGAAGAACCAGAAGCATAGGATTTCCCAACTTCACAGCACCTTCCCCAATGACCTACAATTTAAGCCAGTTGATCCTGGGATATGGAACACTAAACCATGTGCTGCTTCTCTTGAGTATATTATTCAATATTAACAAGAGTCTCCAAAAGGGATCCATTACTTTTGACACTGGAGATCCAGTGATATTGGGTGAGTAGATTGTAAATGCCCTGTCATCCTCCTGAATGCTATCAATACAGGCTAACATCAATTGAGCCCCAAATCCTACTTTTTTCACTAAGAAATCACAGGCAAACCTCTGCAAAGCAAATGTGTGAGAGAAGTTCCAGAAACAAAAATGGCTATTTTGTGTTCACCTCTTGGTTTTCCAGTAGACTTTGAGGTACACATGGGAAGTGCTCAGTTGTGGAAGTCCCCCTTCATTGGCAGAGAGTATGGCAGTGTTTTCTAGCAGCCTGGAGAGTGCCAGGTACAAGTGTTGTTGTAATTTTGAATTTCCTGAAAGCTGGTGCACAATGAGCAACTGAAGAATGTGCTGAAGAATTATCCTCATAAGCATACTCATGAAAGACCCGTGATCTCTGTCCTAAGGAGAGTAGCGTGACTTCATGGAACAAGTACTCTGAGGAAATGCAGATGACTGGGCAGCAGTGCTCTCTAGGAGCCCAGCAGCCTGCTACTCTGAGAAAATGCAGCTGACTGGGCAGCAGTGCCCTCTAGGAGCCCAGTAGCCCGCTAAACATCGTTGGTGGAATTGGGTTGCATTGAAATTGGTGCTGTTTTAGACTGTTGATTCTTTTGTGATGAGAGTGAAACCAGAATTAAGAAGAGGTATTTAGTGTAGAATTAGGGGATGAGGTCAAATTGAGTAAAAGGAGTCCATAAAGCCACCTGCCTCTGGAAGTTGGAGACAGCCCCCGGAAGAATGCAATGTCAAGAAACTCCGGAGTCCATTGATTATAAAAATGACCTGCCTTTATCAAGAACTGCAGACAAGGGGTTGCTAATTTTTCCCCCTGGGCCCTTATCTACCTGAATTCCTCTGGCGCTCCCCCTGCTCATGGTTTTTCACATAGTGAAAACAAAAGAGACTTTAACCTATAAAACATTTAGGGTGTGCTCACTTCTTTGGACTTTTAGAACATCAGCCTTGGACCCCTTCTTTCTGCCAGGAGAAGTTTGTATTATTACCTTTAAATAAAACCTGCTTAATATGCTTACCTTGGTGTGCTTCTATAGTGTTCAATCTTCAACATTAGAAGGAGCACTACAGGTCACTGGTAAATGGTGGTATCAAAAGGAGAAAAGAAAAGTAAAAGAGACGATGGAATGTTGATTTTGTTCATTTGTAATTTCCGCAATCCCACAGTGCTGGGGACTGGAACCCAGGCCTCCAGCATTGGAGGCAGGCACTCTATGAGATGGGCTATAGGGCCTGCACTGGAAAACCTTTTCTGAGTGACAACACTTGATTGGCTACAGTCTTAATTTGTAAAATGGTATGCAAAGAAGCAATCATGACTAAGTCAAACATTGTCTGGAATTCTTCATTTTCCTGTTCCCATATATCCAGCTAGGAATTTTTTTTGCATGTCAATACCCAAGCCTAGCTGTGTCATGAGGGAAATATTTTTGCCTGCTTCATTCAGGACAAAAATGGAAGTATCTGATTGATCTCTGAGAAGAAAAATATATCAGGGATCCAAGGACACCAGAAACAGGGACAGAGGCAGGACTATGTGGAATTGAGAAGATGCTCAATTGGTGACTACAAATGGAGATACTGGGGATCATTCACACATGAATCCCTTGCCATTACATTCAAAATCAACTGACACTTTTCAAGAAAGGTTTTTTTTTTTTTTCTTGAGTTTCCTTTAGTCCTTTTCTTTGAAAAATTCTCAAGAGCAGAGTACCTTGCAAAAAGCACAAGACAGTTTAGGTGCTGGATTTTGCCCACAATCTAAAGAAGTGATGAGTCAGATAAAGTTGTTCCTTAGTTTCTAAGCATGTTTTCCTCAGTAAAACTGCTTCAGCAATTTAGCCAGACACTGTTGCGATATAGAAATAGGCAAATGCATGTGGTGATGGCTTATATGGTCTGGGGTCCCAGAATGGAAACATAGTGGCAAAGAGACAACATTCCTCATTCATTATCTTTCTTCTCCTAATTATGTTTTCAGTTATCACTCTCAAGATTTATTACAGAGAGATAAGTGGCTAAAGTAATATAATTGATCCTTCATTCATTTAGCTGCAATCAATTCCACTCAGAAAAATGTAACAATTTGTTACAAGTTCTCCTGTGACATGAGAGCAATACATGGGAGTACTCCTCTAATCAAAGGGGAAGGAGCAGGCATTGGTCAGCTAGGTTGTAAGGTTCTGTGGTTCCAAGGCTCTGGAAGGAGAAGCCACTTAATTGCACTCCCCAGAGTGTTTCTAAAGCCTTGGGCAACATGAAATTTCAAAAGTGGCTCCAGTGACATTGCACCTGCATCCCAGAATCCACCTGAGGTCATAGAGGAGGGGACTCAGAACAGGAGACCTTTATGGTTTCCATGGAAACCAGAGACCTTTCAGCTCCTGGTCACTTCAAACCAACACTCAAGACATGCGGCAGCTCAGCTCTGAGGGTTAGAGGCTGGATGAAGGGAGCGGGTGACAGAGTCTTGGGTTTTTGAAGAAATTATTTTATCCTTGTTGCCTGGGTGATGAGGAAACAGGCTGTAAGTGGTATAGAACCCCCTGAGTGATAAATCCACCCATATCCAGGCGGGACAAGGGATCCCATTGAAGTCTTACAGCTGGCACTCCCACCCAGGTCTGCTAGGTGACGATGTGCTCCATGGGCCTCACCGTTCTTGGTGACAGGAAGCTCACCTGGCTCCTGAAGCAGGATATTAACCCACACAAATTCCATTGGAACAAGCTGGGAATGAGGGCTGCTTGAGAGCACGTGGGTCAACAATCTTAGCATAGGCATCAGTGGATTTGCACTCTGACACCACTCCTCCAGGACTGGTAACACCCGGGTTTTCTTCAGAGTCAGGAAACTAGCTTTGGGGCCCAGCAGCCATACAAGAGATGTGTGGAGAGTGCTCACCTCAGTAGAGCATACAGTGCAGCGCCATTGTTTAGGTGATCATTGATTTGGTACACATCACATTCCTTATGTCGGGTTTCTCCTATCCTACATAGTCTGGAAAGGAGACAGACAGAGCATGAGATATCCAAGTTCCATATGAAGGTGAGTGGCTCCTCTGGTGTCTCTTGAAATGAGGATGGAGTCTTTCCATTAGCAAGTTGGAAGGAGGACAGGATGAACCTGACATGCATAGAGAGTTGTTCTCCACTCACTCCAACTGCCAGGCCCCTACTCCTGCCTTACAAATAGGCTGCACCCAGATTCTCGACTTCTGCAATTTTTCAATTGTCACATCAATTCTGTACAAGATGCAAAAATGACTTGCTGATCTTTATACACAAAATGGTTTGTCTTCTTGTCCAGACAAATACCTCTGTGTCACAAAAGCCTGTGAGATATTGCCAGGTGTACTCTAAACTGCCCCAGGATGAAGCAGACCACAACCTGGGGGATGAATTAACAGCCTGGTGATGGCATGATGAGCACAGTTACACAGGACATAACACCAGGTTTGAACATAGACCGTGCTGAAAGTAGAATGGATCAATGCTTCCAAACTGAATATTAAAAAGAGGAGAGTAAGGATATTTGGTGGGCCACAAGCGCTGAAGGGTGTTGATGCTGGAAAATAGCTTAAGAGAAGAGGCCCTAAGAATTTCACCTTCAATCATGGTCAACCTGAAACTCTACAACCTATATTCAACCACATACTACACTACAAATACAGGAAGTAGTTATTGGCTGCTCATTCTCTATGCAACCATGATTACCGACCCTCATTCCCCTTTTGAGAGCAACAATGCCCTTGCAATTTCCTGTCTCTTTTCTGTTGCTCCCAAGGGACAGCTGAAAGTACCAATCATGTTTCCTATCTTTGGGCACAAAAACCATAAGCATAGGGTTTCCCAACTTCACAGCACCTTCCCCCATGACCTACAATTGAAGCCAGTTGATCCTGGGATATGCAACATTAATCCCTGCATAATTCTCTAGAACTCATACATCAATATTAACAAGAGTCTACAAAAGGGCTTCATTTCTCTTGACACTGGAGCTCCATAGATATTGGATGAGTAGGTTGCAAATGCCCTTTGAACCTCTTGAATGCTATCTGTAGAGTCTAAAGTCGATTCAGCCCCAGAACCTAACTTTATTCACCAAGAAATCACAGGCAAGCGTCTGCAAAGCAAAAGAGTGAGAGGAGTCTCAGGGACGAGCTTGGCTCTCTTTAGTGTTCACCTCTTGGGTTTCCTGTAGACAATGTGGTACACGTGGAAAGTGCACCACTGTGGAAGCCCCTTCATGGACAGAGAGTATGGCACTGGGTCAAAGAAGCCTGGGGAGCATCAGATACAAGTGTGTTTGTCATTTTGAATGTCCCAAAATCTTGTGCACAATGTACAGCTGAGAAAGGTCTTGAAGAATTATCCTTCTAAGAATACTCATGAGAGGCCAGTGATCTCTGTCCTCAGCAGTGTAGAGTGACTTCATGGAACAAGTACTATGAAGAATTTCAGGTGACTGTTGAGCAGTACTCTCTTGGAGCACAGTAGCCTGCTGAAAGTTGCTGGTGGATTTGGGTTGCATGAGAAATTAGAACTGTTTTAGAGTGTTGATTTCTTTTGTGATGAGAGGAGAAAAGAAAAGAAAAGGAGATGATGGAAGGTTGGGAGCATCAGAATTGGTGTCCTTCGTTTGTTATTTCCACAATCCCACAGTGCTGGGGACTTGAACCTGGGCCTCAAGCATGCAAGGCAGGCATTTACCAGATAGGCTATATGATCTGCACTTGAACAGCTTCTCTGAGATACAACACTTGATCTCCTAGAGTCTTAATTTGTGAAACTGTATGCAGAGAAGCAAACATGACCAAGCCAAACAATGTCTAAGGAATTCCTAATACTCCTTTCCTGAACAATCCAGGAAGGAACATATTTGTATATCAATACACAAACCTAGCCATGTGTCTTGGGGGAAAGATTTTCACCCCTTCATTAAGGATGCAAATGGATGTAGATGATTGATCTGTGAGCAGGAAAATATATCAGGGATCCAAGGTGGCCAGGAACAGGGGCAGAGGCAGAAATATATGGGATTGAGAAGATGCTCAATTGGTGAATATGAATGGAGATATTGGGGATCATTCACACATGAATGTCTAGCCATTACATTCAAAATTAACTGACACTTTCCTAGAAAGTAAATTTTTCTTTTTTTCTATTTTCTCTTTTTTTCCCTTCCCCTTCCCCTCCCACCCCTCTTTTCCCTCTATACAGTCCATCTTTCCTCCATTCTTAGCACCCTCCTTATCCCTAACCTAAACCTAACCCTAAACCTAATGCTAAACCCTTCCACCACCCATTCTATGTCCTCATCCATCTATCAGTGAGATCATTCATCCTTTTGTTTTTTGAGATTGGCTTATCTCACTTAGCATGATATTCTCCAATTACATCCATTTGCCTGCAAATGCCATAATTTTATCATTCTTCATTGTGGGATAATATTCCATTGTATATAAATGCCACAGTTTCTTTATCCATTCATCAACTGAAGGGCATCTAGGTTGGTTTCACAATCTTGCTATGGTGAATTGAGCACACTGAACATTGATGTGGATGTATCTCTGTAATATGCTGATTTTAATTCCTTTGGGTATAGGCCAAGGAGTGGGATAGATGGGTCAAATGGTGGTTCCATTCCAAGCTTTCTGAGGAATCTCCATACTGCTTTCCAGAGTGGCTGCACTCATTTGCAACACCACCAGCAATGTATGAGTGTACCTTATTCCCTACATCCTTGCTAACACCTATTGTTGCTTGTGTTCTTGATAATCGCCATTCTAATTGGGGTGAGATAAAATCTTAGGGTAGTTTTTATTTGCTTTTCTCTTATTACTAGAAATGTTGAACATTTTTTCATATTTTTCTTATTTTTCCTTTTTCCTTTTCTTTGAAAAATTCTAAAGAGCAGAGAGCTGTGCATAATGCACAAGCCAGTTCACGTGCTGAATCTTGCCCAGCATCTCAGGAGTTGATGAGGCAGAGGAAGTTGTGCCTCCTGTTCAAAGACTGTTTCCCACAGTAAAAGTGCTCCAGGAACTTAGCCAGACGCTGCTGGGAGATATAAACAGGCGAAAACATGTGGTGATAGCTCAAATGGACTGGGGTCCCAGAATCGAAATGTGGTGGCAAAAAGGACACATTCCTCCTACAATTTCTGTCTTCTTCTCCTTATGTTTTCAGTTATTTCTCTCAAGATTTATTACAGAGTGATAAGTGACTAAAGTCATATCCTTGATCTTTCATTTTCTTGCAATCAATTTCACTCGGATAAACATAAGAATTGTTTACCAGTTCTCCTGTGACATGAGAGCCATACATGGGAAAAATCCTTTAATGAAAGGGGAAGGAACCAGCCACAAGCCCCCGAACCAACGGAGAGGTTCGATCCACAAGCAGCCTCTGGGATCAGGGCAGGGCAGCCAGAGACATCTTCAGGTGGCTTGCCCACTCTGGCCGCAGGCTTACTTCATGGGGTGATCCAAGAAGGTGGCCTAGAGGGTGACTGCACCCCCAGTTGCTCCAGAACCCAGGAGTTAAGAAGAGAGGCATTGAGAGACTTGGACTGAAATAGAGCCACAGGTGAGTCTGCCCACTGGGTAAATCTCAGCCCAGGTGGCAGGCCCAGATAGAGGTGGCTTATCGAAGCTGGGCAGGGCAGCTAGAGTCTTCCCAAGGTAGCCTTCCAACTCTGGCAGTGGGCTCCTCCCACACGGCCAGCTGCACGGTGCAGGCCCACAGGGAGAGCCTTTCCGCACAGAGCCAGCTCCAAACCATGGAACCAGTAGGGAGATGGGGCAGTTTTCTTCAGATGCACTGCATTATCAGATTTCTCCAAGACATCAGGCTACTGAAGGCTGGGAGATGATACACTGGAAATCTACAGGAACACTATAAGCCAATAGTGGAAAACTGCAATATCTCAGGGTCCCACTGACAGCTGACCAATATAAGAAAACAAGGTAAGAAAATGTCCCAAACAAACCTAGATAATACATCAATAAAACCCAATGACAGCACAGCAGAAGAAATGTCAGAAAGGGAGTTCAGAATGTATGTAATTAAAACGATCAGGGAAGCTAATGAGGAGATGAAAGAGCAAATGCAGGCATTGAAGAAGGAGATGAAAGAGCAAATGCAGGCATTAAATGATCACACAAATCAACAGTTAAAAGACCAAATACAGGAAGCAAGAGATCATTTCAATAAAGAGTTAGAGATACTGAAAAAAAAAAAAACAAACTGAAATACTTGAAATGAAGGAAACAATAAACCAAGTTAAAAACTCCATAGAAAGCATAACCAATAGGATAGAACACCTGGAAGACAGAAACTCAGACATTGAAGACAAATTATTTCATCTTGAAAACAAAGTTGGCCAAACAGAGAAGATGGTAAGAAATCATGAACAGAATCTACAAGAATTATGGGATATCATGAAAAGGCCAAATTTAAGAATTATTGGGATTGAGGAAGGCTTAGAGAAACAAACCAAAGGAATGAACAATCTATTCAATGAAATAATAACAGAAAATTTCCCAAATCTGAAGAATGAAATGGAAAACCAAGTACAAGAGGCTTATAGAACTCCAAACATACAAAATTACAACAGACCCACACCAAGGCACATTATTATGAAAATACCTAACATACAAAATAAAGACAGAATTTTAAAGGCCGTGAGAGAAAAGAATCAAATTACATTCAGAGGGAAACCAATAAGAATATCAGCAGATTTTTCAATCCAGACCCTAAAAGCTAGAAGGGCCTGGAACAACATATACCAAGCCCTGAAAGAAAACGGATGCCAACCAAGAATCTTATACCCAGCAAAACTTACCTTCAAATTTGACGATGAAATAAGATCCTTCCATGATAAACAAAAGCTAAAGGAATTTACAAAAAGAAAGCCAGCATTACAGAACATTCTCAGCAAAATATTCCATGAGGAAGAGATGAAAAACAACGATGCAAATCAGCAACAGGAGGCGCTAGCCTAAAGGAATAGCCAAATAAAGGAGAAACCAAATCATGTCAAAAACAAATATGAGTCAATTGACTGGGAATACAAATCATATCACAATAATAACCCTGAATGTTAATGGCCTGAATTCATCAATCAAAAGACACAGACTGGCAGATTGGATTAAAAAGAAAAATCCAACAATATGCTGCCTGCAAGAGACTCATCTCATAGAAAGAGACACCCATAGACTAAAGGTGAAAGGATGGGGAAAAACATACCATGCACACGGACACAGCAAAAAAGCTGGAGTATCCATCCTCATCTCAGATAATGTGGACTTCAAACCAAAACTAGTCAGAAGGGATAAAGAAGGACATTACATGCTGCTTAAGGGAAGCATAAATCAGCAAGACATAACAATCATAAATATCTATGCCCCGAACATTGGCTCATCCACGTACGTCAAACAAATCCTTCTCAATTCCAGAAATCAAATAGACCACAACACAATAATACTAGGCGATTTTAACACACCTCTCTCACCACTGGATAGATCGTCCAAACAAAAATTGAATAAAGAAACTATAGATCTCAACAACACAATCAGCAATTTAGACTTAACGGACATATATAGAATATACCATCCAACAAAGAACGAATACACTTTCTTCTCAGCAGCACATGGATCCTTCTCTAAAATAGACCATATTTTATGCCACAAAGCTACTGTTAGCAAATACAAGAAGATAGAGATACTACCTTGTACTCTATCAGATCATAATGGATTGAAATTAGAAATAAATGACAGAATAAAAAACAGAAACTTCTCCAATACCTGGAGATTAAATAATACACTATTATATGATGAATGGATAACAGAAGACATCAGGAGGGAAATAAAAAAATTCTAGAAGTAAACGAGAACAAAGACACATCATATCAAAATCTCTGGGACACTATGAAAGCAGTACTTAGAGGAAGATTTATTTCATGGGGTGCATTCAAAAAAAGAAGTAGAAATCAACAAATAAACGACTTAACACTACAGCTCAAAGCACTAGAAAAAGAAGAGCAGACCAATACCAAAAGTAGTAGAAGACAGGAAATAGTTAAAATCAGAGCCGAAATCAACGAAATCGAAACAAAAGAAACAATCGGAAAAATTAACAAAATAAATAGTTGGTTCTTTGAAAAAATAAATAAAATTGATAAACCCTTAGCCACACTAACAAAGAGAAAGAGGGAGAAAACTCAAATTACTAAAATTCGGAATGAACAAGGAAACATCACAACAGACACGAGTGAAATACAAAACATAATTATAAGCTATTTCGAAAATCTATACTCCAACAAAACAGAAAACCTCGAAGACATCAACAAATTTCTAGAGACATATGAATTACCTAAACTGAACGAGGAGGACATACACAACTTAAATAAACCAATTTCAAGCAATGAAATAGAAGAGGTCATCAAAAGCCTACCAACAAAGAAAAGTCCAGGACCAGATGGGTTCTCAGCCGAGTTCTACAAAACCTTTAAAGAAGAGCTCATTCCAATACTCCTCAAACTATTCCATGAAATAGAAGAGGAGGGAACCCTCCCAAACTCGTTCTATGAAGCCAATATCACCCTGATACCTAAACCAGACAGAGACACATCGAGGAAAGAAAATTTCAGACCAATATCCTTAATGAACATCGACGCAAAAATTCTCAACAAAATTTTAGCAAATCGCATACAAATATATATTAAAAAGATAGTGCACCACGATCAAGTGGGTTTTATCCCAGGGATGCAAGGTTGGTTCAACATTCGGAAATCAATAAATGTCATTCACCATATCAACAGACTTAAAGTTAAGAATCACATGATTATTTCAATAGATGCAGAAAAAGCATTTGATAAAATACAGCATCCCTTCATGCTCAAAACACTAGAAAAAATTGGGGTAGTGGGAACATTCCTAAACATTATAAAGGCAATCTACGCTAAGCCCATGGCTAATATCATTCTAAATGGTGAAAAACTGAAAGCGTTCCCCCTAAAAACTGGAACAAGGCAAGGATGCCCTCTTTCACCACTTCTATTCAACATCGTCCTTGAGACGCTAGCCAGAGCAATCAGACAAACCAAAGAAATTAAAGGGATACGAATAGGAAAAGAAGAACTCAAACTATCCCTGTTCGCTGATGACATGATTATATATTTAGAGGAACCTGGAAATTCCACCAGAAAACTTTTAGAACTCATAAGTGAATTCAGTAAAGTAGCAGGTTACAAGATCAATGCTCATAAATCCAATGCATTTTTATACATAAGTGATGAATCTTCAGAAAGAGAAATTAGGAAAACTACCCCATTCACAATAGCATCGAAAAAAATAAAATACTTGGGAATCAATCTCACAAAAGAGGTGAAAGACCTCTACAATGAGAACTACAGAACACTAAAGAAAGAAATTAAAGAAAACCTTAGAAGATGGAAAGATCTCCCATGTTCCTGGATAGGCAGAATTAATATTGTCAAAATGGCCATACTACCAAAAGTGCTATACAGATTCAATGCAATTCCAATTAAAATCCCAATGATGTACCTTGCAGAAATAGAGCAAGCAATTATGAAATTCATCTGGAAGAATACAAAACCCAGAATAGCTAAAGCAATCCTTGGCAGAAAGAGTGAAGCAGGGGTATTGCAATACCAGATCTTCAACTCTACTACAAAGCAATAGTAACAAAAACGGCATGGTATTGGTACCAAAATAGAAAGGTGGATCAATGGTACAGAATAGAGGACACGGACACAAACCCAAATAAATACAATTTTCTCATACTAGACAAAGGTTCCAAAAATATGCAATGGAGAAAAGATAGCCTCTTCAACAAATGGTGCTGGGAAAACTGGAAAACCATATGCAATAGAATGAAATTAAAACCCTATCTCTCACCCTACACAAAACTCAACTCAAAATGGATCAAGGACCTCGGAATCAGACCAGAGACCCTGCATCTTATAGAAGAAAAGTAGGTCCAAATCTTCAACTTGTTGGCTTAGGATCAGACTTCCTTAACAGGACTCCCATAGCACAAGAAATAAAAGCAAGAATCAACAACTGGGATAGATTCAAACTAAAAAGCTTTCTCTCAGCAAAAGAAACTATCAGCAATGTGAAGAGAGAGCCTACAGAGTGGGAGAATATCTTTGCCACTCATACTTCAGATAGAGCGCGAATTTCCAGAATCTATAAAGAACTCAAAAAACTCTACACCAAGAATACAAATAATCCAATCAACAAATGGGCTAAGGAAATGAACAGACACTTCACAGAAGAAGATGTACAAGTAATCAACAGATATAGGAAAAAATGTTCAACATCCCTAGTAATAAGGGAAATGCAAATCAAAACTACCCTAAGATTTCATCTCACCCCAATTAGAATGGCGATTATCAAGAATACAAGCAACAATAGGTGTTGGCGAGGCTGTGGTGAAAAAGGAACACTCATACATTGCTGGTGGGGTTGCAAATTAGTGCAGCCACTCTGGAAAGCAGTGTGGAGATTCCTCAGAAAGCTTGGAATGAAAACACCATTTGACCCAGCTATCCCACTCCTTGGCCTATACCCAAAGGACTTAAAATCAGCATAGTACAGAGATACATCCACATCAATGTTCATTGCTGCTCAATTCACCATAGCGCCGATTTTGTGAAATCCACCTAGATGCCCTTCAGTTGATGAAATATACAGAAACTGTGGATATATATACAATGGAATATTACTCCGCAATGAGAATGATAAATATGGCATTTTCAGCAAATTGAGTGAATTTGGGAGAATATCATTCTAATGAGATAAGCCAATCTCAAAACTAAAGGACGAATGCTCTCCTGATACGCAGATGCACATATATGGGGGGTGGGGAGGGGGTTAGCATTAGGTTTAGGGTTAGGTTTTTAGGTGTTGGGCTAAGAGAGCTAAGAACTGAGGAAAGAAGGATGTATAGAGGACAAAGGGTGGTAGGGTGGTTGTGAGGAAAAAAATAATCAAACATCATTGTCCTATGTAAATGTATGATTACACAAATGGTATGCCTTGACTCTATGTACAAATAGAGAAACAACATGTATCCCATTGTATACAATAAAAAAAAAATGCAAGTGTGCCCTCTACTGGAAAGATGTGATTATTGCATGCCATCAGCCAGGTGAAGAAAGGGAGAGGGGCGGGGACAGTGATTTCCCTGTCTCCCCAGTGATATTAGAGGGCTCTCTCTCTCTCTCTCTCTCTCTCTCTCTCTCTCTCTCTCTCTCTCTCTCTCTCTCTCTCTCTCTCTCACTTTACCCACTTCTGTAAAAATATTGCTCTTTTTGCTTTATGCAGCCACCCCACCTGTCCTTTCAGTCAATCTCTGTTAGTGCTGTGCACGCCCTGGGTTTAGAGGCACAGAGTCCTGTCTGGCAGGTGCCCTGTCCAGTTGGGGAGCCCAGACACGTGTACAGAAACCACAGGGCGTTTTGCTCCTTCAGTTCTCCCTTTGAAAAGCTTCACTTTTCTTCCAGCTCCCCCTTCCTGCTCCAGCCTCCTGTCCTTCAGCCTAGACAAAGACAGGAGCCTCAACCCCTCTCTGCTCAGCTCCTCCTCCCAGCTGGTGGTCTGGCCCTGTCCCTTCTCATCATGGCTCTCACTTGCTGCAGAGCCTGGGTCATGTGCTCACATCTCCCTTGGTGACTGGGTCCCCAACACTGACGGTGACTGCTCCTTGTCTGTTCCTCTGTTAAGCAGTCACCTCACCAAGAGCAGGAGGCGATTCTAAGAGATGGAGACTTTCTGCACCACTTAGTGTTGGAAGCACTTCTGTTTTAGTCTTTCTTCTTTTGCTAGAGGGCAGGGACCTTATTCCATTTAGTTTTACATTTAGTCACTTAACATTTAGTGCAGTGTCTTCTAAAACTTGGTGTTTAATGAATGCTTTGCAGATGTTTGTAGACAAAGCTGTTTATTGCAGCATTATGCATAATTTATTTAAAAATGAAAATGCCAAACGCTTTCACTCATAGGTAAGTAAATAATGTTATTTCCATGGCATGGTTGATTCTTATCCAATGAAATTATGTTTTGGGGAGTTTTTAAATTCCTGATGAACGTTTTTCAAAAATATTGTAGTGTACTTAGAAAAAGAAACTGTTTAAAATGTAATCTAATCTGTGCAAACTAGGCACAGATAGAGTATTGAAAGGAAATACTAAAACATGTTATCGATGAATCTGTAATTTCCTGTAAGATCTTTTTTCTTACCTCTATAATGTGGATGTATTACTTTTCAGTCAGAAAAATAGCTATAACTAAGTTCCGCCAAATGATAATTTCACTTCCACATTTTTTCCAAGGCCCTTAGCATCCCTTATGGTACAAAGGATAGATAACAAATTGCGCTGTCTGGTAATTTAGACCAGGTGCACTAGTTACTGTTTAGCTTCCTTTTTCTCAGTCTCCTCTTTTTCCACAACCCATGTTGCAGCCATATTTAATTTCTGCTTCTCTTGAAAATAATTTTTACTAAGAACCTCAGTAGAAAATTTGGAAAATTCTAAAAAGCATAAGGAAGAAAAAAGGGGCCTATGTACATAACATACATCGACCATGTACAATATGTACAGTACTGCACATTTCTTCTTTCATACAAAAAGATGTTTCCTGATGGCATTAAGACTTGTTAAAAAATGCAGAGTATTGCATACAAATCTATTTCCTTAAAGAAGCTCATTGATTCCTTGAGCTTAAATATATCTTTCTAACCTACACGTCTCTTTGCTTAGCACCTTAATAGCAACTGCAAATTTGACTTGTGCTCCTTGGTATTCCAAATGTAATATTCCTAAACCAGACTGTTTGTCCTCGTCTCTTCCAGCCTGGTAAGGTGAGCTTCTCCCTCCACTAAGTTACTTCTGATGGAAACTTGGAAGCCATATTTGACATCTTTACTTCCTATAGTGGGTCTTCCTCCAAAGGACATGCCCAAGTCCCAGTCCCTGGAAACTGTGAATGTGACCTTATTTGAAAATGGAGTCTTTGCTGAGATAACTATTCAAAGGGAAGCTTAGGAACATTCAGATGTTAATGAGTTTGAGTATTTGAAGCTTCATGAATTGGGCAGTAAGAGGTTCAGCTCCATGAGGGGGCCTGAAGGGACACCTCTGTGAGATGTTCTTGGAAGCAAGACAAAGAGCAAGACAAAGAAAACACACAAGTCCCTTGTTGGAGGTCAGTTAGGCAGTTTCTGGTTGGTCAGGCTTACAGTTCTCTTTTTACTGTTGACATTGAGTTGAACTTTGGTTTCCAAGGTGCTGGAGTCATCTCAGTCAAATAATTTCCCACTCATTTTTAGAAAATTAATAAGTTAAGATAAAGTCATAATGGATGGGAGGGGTCCCCAAATCCATTGACTGGTTTCTTTGGAAGAGAAAAGAGAGGGAACTTTGGACTTAGAGATGCAGAAGTGCCTCTAGGGAAGAGGGCCCTAGGAAGATGGCACTACGTAGGACTGGAGCAATGCACCTGCAGTCCTCACCTGGCTGGATCCCCAGGAGCTCAGAAGAGGAAGGAAGGATCTTCCCTTGGAGCCCTTTGGATGGAGCCTGGCCACACCAGCACCTTGAGTTTGGACTTCTGCCTCCAAGAGAATGACTTTCTGTTGTTTAAAGCTACTGAGTTTGGGACTGACTGATTTTGACCACCCTAGAAATGAATGCATTTCCCCTCCTTCCACATTACCAAATGAAGTGGGCTGATCTCCAGTACACCTCCAGTCCCAGCCTGGACTGTCTCCTCCCCAGAGCACCCTCTCCCAGAGCACCATCTCGTAGGTCTCTTGTTCCATGCCAGTTGTTTCCCTAGTGCCCTCTGCTCTTGTCCCACCTTGGTGAGCTCTTAACAATGCACACTGTAAGAGCCCGGGACTTCACTGTGGCTTCCCATTTCACCTGCCCCTATAATAAGTGTGCCATTTGACCCCAGGATCCTCCTCCACCTCGATGCCTGCCACTCTGGGTCCTGACACATATGGGCCATGTGGACCTCCTCCAGGTCTCAAGGGCCTCCTTCTGCTACCTTCTCAGGCCTCCCCAGTGCCCCCCCCCAAGCCTTCCTGGTTGCTCCACCCCTGCCCACCCACTTCCCAGAGGCCTCTCCTCTCGGCTCTTCTACATTATACCTCCGACATGGTTGCTCAGGCCTTTCACCCTGCATTTGTGCCTTCATCCCAACCTGTATTCGTTCTTCACTTTAGTGACAGCTGGCTTGTGGTCCACCCTGTCACTGTCCTGGTGTCCCTGGTCCTCATTTCCATGGACTAGCTCAGTTCCCAACACTCTTGTCCTTAAGTACATCTTCTCTCTCTGACCATGCTCCAGGTTTATGAGAGATCACAACGGATGTGGCTGAAACTCGCCTGCAGGTCTCTGGGTTTGGAAGGAGGCTGACGCTCCTGTGAGTCTGTGAACAAGAGCAGAGCAGGTCCAGCCTGACTTCGCAGGAAGTTGTTGGCCTGGGGCAAGGGCTCTGGGATTGTTTACCCCTGGACTCAAAGGACAGGTCTGTGACTCATGAGCACGAGACCAAGAAAAAGTCAGATCCCTTGCTGGTATGTTGGGAGTGGTTGCCTGCCTCCTGGAGTTGTGAGAACTAAGAGAGAGATTAAGTGCCCAGGCAGTGCTCAGGAGAGCACAGCCACTTCTGCAGTCCTGGACACCATCATTACCAGGACTGCATGCACATGTGAAGCTTTGGAAACGGCCCCAGGCAATTTTTTGACAGCAGGTCAGGCACAGACTCTTCTGGGTGTGCCAAGTCTTTGGACAATGTGCTGTGCCCAGTCCAGCCGCCTCTGTGGCCAGGTTTTCCTGACTGTGCCTGGCCTTGGCACCTGGCCTTACCCTGAGGACTGGCGTGCTTCAGCTGGTCCCAACCTGTGCCTTATTTATGCTGGGTCCCAGGAGCCTGGTGGCAGTCAGAGGATGTGGGTCTGAGCGCAGTGAGGAGAGGAAGGGAACCCAGCCCTGCACTGTAAGAACTGACTGCAGCAGGAGGACCCTTTGCGGTGGTTTTCGGTGGTACCAGGGATCATGCCCAGCACCATGATGAACCAGAGGAGGGGTAGCGAACAACTGCCCCCTCCAGGCAGGGGTCTGCAGGTGGCCTGTCCTTCCTCTTCACATTCCCTGGACCCATAAAACAACAGTCCCACCTGTAATGATTTACTGTCCATCCTCTGCAAAACATTAGAGAAACCCATTTCCTTTTAATAGGCTATTCAGGGAAGATAAAATCAATAATTTCTAGGCAGATGTTTTGCAGATGCAAATTTATACTGTTCAAATACTCCAGGCTGCTAGGCCCTCTCCTCTGAGAAATGGACTCTGTGGTTATGTTAGCTTTAGTAAAGTCAGACAGTGCCCCGCACTGTGTTGTGGATACAACAAAAGAAACCCTCATGATCGTGGACACGTTGCCAAGGCTTTCTGTAGGGTCTCGGTAACATGGAGCCACTGGGGGCGATTGCAGATGAATTCTATCATGTGATTTACAGACAGAGTCTCTAGTTGAATTATTCTTGTTAAGACCCTGATGCATTAAACCAGGACCTAATGTGACTGGCTTTAGGTCTACTAGCCGCTTGACTAATGGGGCTGCAATACAAATGCAAAATATTGACAGGGTCCGGGGATTGATAGAGAATCCCAGCATGAGTTTTCCAGTCAGGCTGCCCTTCAGTCCAGTCATTAGTTGCTTGGAGTAATGAAGTTCATCAGAGGCCAGATTTCGCTCCTTGACTGGCCACGAGCTTTCCTCTCTTCTCCACCTTGGGAGATGTTACTCTGAGAATTCTCCATTTTTTCCTTCTCCTAGGAGATGGGCTGGGCCTCAGGGAACACAGATCCAAGACACCTGTGAGACAAGTCCTCCCCCGACCCTGGTGGCTCCTGGTCCCAGCAGAGTCCACCCCAGGCTGTGGCTCATTAGGCTGCTTCTCCCTTGGTCCCCTGTAGGAGTTACCTACTTCCCGGGACAAACTTCTCCCAAATGCAGCAGCTGGAGACAATGATGGCTGAGTATCTCACAGTCCCCCACAGTGAGGAACACAGGGGCAACTGAGCTCAGGGGTCCTGGATCTGGGTCTCTGCCTGCCAATTCCACTGGCTTGTTGGTGGTCTCATCACTCATTCATTTCCAAAAAGGCCCTGAAGTCTGCTGGAAAAGTAAACTACAATTGGAAAAGGCATTTGGAAGAGGAAGAAGAGGTGACCCATCATCAGCCTCTAGTACTGCCCTCCTGATGAACTTGACACAATTTACATCCCCACTTAATTGGGAGGCAATGGGGTAAATGGAAATTAGCTGGAGTTTAGAGAAGTGCAGTCCTGTCAGGAGATGCCCAACTCCTCTATTTACCTTGTGAAGCTGGTCAAGTTTCTTAATGTCTCTGAGCTTCAGTGCCCTATTCATCAAGTGAGAGAAGTAACATTACTGATGGGGAATTCAACGTGACATTCCTTCACAGGCCTTTGTTGCCCAACCTGCTCTGGGACAGGGGCTCCATGCCTTAGCTTTCTCATCCACCTCTCTTGGTCATGTGGTCTGGAAGAAATTTACTAATGATTGGGAAATTAAAGAAGCATCACAGAAATGTTTCCTCTTAGTAGGCTAGCCAGGGAAGACGAAATCAATGCCTCCTGCCAAGAAGGGGCTGCTGGTGATGGTCCTCATCACCATGTGGGTGGTTTTGTTCCAAACACCATGGACAGACCTCTGTGGATCAGGGCTGGGAGGCGTCTCATCCAGCCCATTCCACAGAGGTCACGGCCAGGACACGAGGTGCCTCCCAGGGTGTATGGGTGTCACAGGGCAGAGATGGAGGCCCTGCCGTGACCAAGGGCCCTCTCCTAGTTTTGGCAGAACATCTCAGATGCTTGGCCCTGCATGCAGATTTCTCAGTACTTAGCCCAAGTGCTGAGTTGGGGCTGAAGCTCTGGGTCAGTCTCTCTCTCGGTCACTCACTGACATGTGTATTTGGGTGACTCACTGGGCCTTTCTGGACAAACTCATCATCTGTGAAATAGATATCTTGATTGCATTCCCCGAGTACCCACCTCATCAAGGTTTTGTGAATTCCAAGAGAAATGAGGAAGGAGAGCACTCTGCCAAGGAGAGTTGCTGTACGATTGCTGCTATTCCAGGGCCTGTTGCCTCCAAGGACAAAGCAGATTTCCAGCACACGGGGTCTGGGATGTTGGCACCAGGCATTTCACATTCACTGGTTATGCAGAGTGGTTGTTGTTTCTGGAACGCTTTTCAAACAGGTTTTACTGATCTGGTCACATCAGGTAGGCAGCTACTTGGTGAGTTGGAAGGGTGACATTGATACTCAGGTTAATGTTCACTATATTATAAACTTAAGCATATTTAGCAATTACAGATATGATTTATTGGGTCTTTACAGTGGGGCTGATATGGTGCCAAGCACTCAACATAGATTATTTTATAACTGGGACTGTTGTATGAACAATCCTAGGTCCATGTGAATGTCATTTGGAATTGTGCAGTGCACGGCCTGCTTGACTCTTCATGGAAATCCTGCTCATGAAAACCCCATGAGATACATTTATGTGAACTTTTTGAGTAATCTTAGTTATTCTAACTGGTGTATAAAAATATGAGATTTGAAGATATTAAGTAACATTTTCATAGCAATAAAGTTAACAGGTAGTAAAGTCAGAATTCTAAAGAGTGTGTTTTCATCACTATACCATATGTTGTTTCATGGGTTCAGTGGAATTTGCAGTGTCTTCAGCTAAAGGTCGCTGGGAGCACACCTGTGGTTGAGTAAGTTTGCTAACTCGTTGCCATGAGAGACAACACACGCTGCTGTGAAGACTTCATTGTGGGGGTTGGGGGAAGGCTTCAGGAAGCAGAGCTTTGCTCAGAACAAGATGATCTTGGGAAGCAGAGTCAGGCAGACTAAAGCAGTACCAGACACAGTGACCACAGCCACTCCTGTCAGCCAGGAAAGGGGACACGTGGGGTTTGTGGCTTGGGCAGGGTTCCTCACCTGTGTTCAGACCTGATGACCAGAGGTCTCCTGTGGCGACCCTCATGGTCACAGAGTGGCCTTGTCTGATGATCACATTTTGGAAAATTGTTCCTGCTTCCCAGGAGAAGGTGGAGGGCCAGCTGGAGTGACGGCCCATCTCCCTGAGCTTTTCATCTTCGGAATAAATGTGTGACCGGTGCTGGGTGCAAGCCAAGTGTGAAGCCAAGTTCTCCAAACAAAGGCAACTGTCTAGCAATGGAGGAGGTAGAACGTGCAAGAACACCAGGTCTTTAATTGCTATGTGAATGGCCACAAGTGGTAGCCTTGCATGGCCCATTGCAACCAACACTTGTCTTCTCCAGGTACAATTGTCTGTTTCCACTGGCAAATCCTGTGACAAGTGCCATTTCTTCTCCTGATTGGTTCAAGTCAGCCTCCATGGGGGAGGACCAGGGTTTGAACGTCCCTTCCCTATAACAGGGTTGAGAGGGGGGGATCTTTGAGATTTGACAGGTCACAGTGGCTCTGCACTCATGAGCTGATTAATGCTATTATTACCAGAGTGGGTTAATTATCTCTGGAGTGAGTTCTGAGAAAAGCATGCTGCTCGGTGGACTTCCTCTGCCTCCTGCATGCTCACCAGCACATAATACTGCTGCCATGTTAGGACCAGTACAAAGCCTGGGGCCAGGTGCTAGAACCATTCTCTTGGACTTCCTAGCCTCTAGAATAGTGAGATAAACTTTTATTGTTTTTAACTTACCAGGTCTCTGGTGTTTTGTAATAGCCTAAGAGTCTAAGAGAAGATAGAATAACACTGTGGTAAAAACATGTATGTTGAGTCATGCAGATGTGATGTCAAGTTCCACCTGTAACTTAAGGGGCCTTGAACCCTAAAATAACTGAAGCTAATGCTTCTGAAGTGTGGTAGCCAGACAGGAATACATTTAGCTAGGATCACGCTCTGAAGTAGTGATCCAGTCTGCCCAGTGCATGGGCTGAATCCTTACTGCCTCTGTTGGGAATCACCTTGCTCTAAGATATGACTGTATCAAAAATTTTTTTTAACTCAAAACCTTAGATTTCAGAAGACCCCATAGAATGAGTTAAACAATAGGCACATGACAGACTGGGAAGGGAGATGTTTGCAATGTTGGAAAACTTTGCATATCCGAGGCATTGATATCCAGAATATAAAAGAACTCTAGACAAACCAGTAAGAAACATGGGAACCTCTTGAAAAATGCATAATTCAAAGAAAATGAGACAATTCATAGGAGAGGTATGAGCTGGTTGCAGGCCTGGGAAGATGTCTTACATCATCAGTGCTTAGTTCATGGTGGATTGGATTGACAAGATAGGTCTCGACGTGCCTCGGTTGGATGAAAATGGTCAGTTATGCCATGAAGATGGGGAGGCTGGGTAGGAACAAGCATCTGATGCAGCCTGTGGAGTTGCTTGGCTCCAAGACTCACGGATACTGGGTACCAAGTACTTTAAGATCCCAAACCCACCCCTGGGCATTTACTGCAGAGAAGCTTGCAGGCGTGTGGGGGATCCATGTGAGGGTGTGTGTGGAAGCTGGGGAGCCCTGACTGTCTGTCTCCAGTGGGTGGAAGAGTGGGGGAGACTCAGCTCTGTGGAATACCATGCAGCCTCTGGGGGTGGTGGAATCACTGCCTACAGTCACCTGGGTCTTAAAACACAGAACTTGGTAAGGGAAAAGAGCAGCCCAAGTTACAAGCACAGTATTCATGTCAACTGAGCTCACTTATATACCTAAAGTGCATTTTCACAATGACACATGCATGTTCAAGAGGATGTATCAAAGCCATTTCATACATCCTGCAGAAGAGAGGGAAGGCCGTGAGGGCAGAGATGGGACTGAAACAGAATTACATACCTCCAGCGGAGGTCCCTCTTTCTCCAGTGGGAGATGGCAGGAGGTGATCCCTGGGAATGAGCACTGGGGGAAAATGACCACGCCCACTTGCTCTGCTGTTACCTTTAGTACAAGTGCATATTTCACAAGCAGCATAAATGGGTGTAAGTTTGCAGAATAACTCACTTGATCTAATTCATAATTATGCTCCAGCAGGTCGACCCAGGGCCTCAGAGGACCAGGTTTCTCTTCCTGGTGGTCTTGGTTCTGCCACCTTGCACTTGTTCAGGTCTGAGTGTGGGGTGCTTGCAGAGAACTCTGACTGAGGTTTGAAATTGCTCAGGGCTCCATCTTTCTTCATCACTCAGTTCTGAAGGAAGCTTGCTCTTCCAAAGGGCCCTGCAGTAGGTCTGCTGTGGGTTTGTGGCACATGGCAGCATGTGGAGCATCCCGGTTGACAGTGACCCCTGATGCTGAGGGAGGGTGAGCTCCTAATTTTCCTGGGAAGACTGCCTGCTAAAGGGGTCTGAAGGAATAGATTCCTAATTGTGCACATTTTTCTTAGACTCTAATTTCCTGTAGCAATTCTAAAATACTGTTTCTTGTTGTTGTGCTTTGAGATTTTACTCTTTAACATGTTTTACTCACACCCTTAAGTTATTCCTGTCCATTCTACCTCTTGTAGATAATGTACAATGTCCCTGTCTCCTAGGGCCTCAGCTACCTGCAGAGCGAGGGATGGGTGGAGGTTTGCTGGGCTGCTGAAGATGTGATTCTTAATTCATTCCACCAGTCTTTGAGCACTGTCCTCAGTAAGGAGAGTTCAGTGGGAAGAACATTAATTATGAGATCTGCAGTTAATTACTCCACCTGCCATTTGCTTATTAATTAAGTTGGAAAACAGCCTGTGAAGGACCTGGGTGAGGGTCAGGGGTGACATGGTCACCCTGCCACTCCCTGGCAGGCCCTGGATAAACACCAGCTGTTACCTTTTGGACCTTCACATTTTGCTTTCCCTAATATGACTAAGTTTTCCCTATCTGCGAGGTGACACATTTCTTAACAAAATACAGAAAATACAATACCTGAGTCATTTTTCTCACCCACTCTGCTGGTATGTTTCTACCCATGACTGACTTTCTCAGTTCCCAGGGAAAGGCCTATCATTCCCGTGGGAGGTGGTGATTTGTTTCTGCCTAAAGAAATAGCATCACTCCCCGATCCCCTCAAATTGCCAAGTACATCAAATTTTAGTAACTCTGCCTTTGGGAAGAACATCTTAGTTGTGTGAAGGAGTCCCTGCCACTGATCTTCTTTGTCTCTCCAGCCCCTGGTCTGTGATTCTGACTTGAAATGAAAGGTGATTGACAGGTGCTCAGGACTACTTCAAGGCTCTACCATAGAGTTCATCTCCAGGGACCCACGGTGTCCCTGGGGTCAGATGTTGGTACCATAACAACTGAGGTAAACCAGCTGCTGTTCTCATTGGAGGAGAGGAGTGCAATCCCTCATATTCAGATCCCATTGGTTATGGAATATTTGCTATGAATAATAAACATGCAATGACACATCAGTGTTACTCCAAACCCATAGTTCATATTGGAGTGCACTCTTGGTGTTGTGCACTCTATGGGTTTGGACAAGCATATAATGATGGATATCCCTCATTGTAGCATCACAGAGTAGATTTGCTGCCCTTAAAGTCCTCTGTGCTGTTCATCCCTCACCCAACTCCCTCAGGAATCCCAGGAAATTCTGATCTTTATCCTATTTCAATAGGTTTGTCTTTTTCAGGCTCTCATTTAGTTAGAATTGTATGGTTTGTAACCTTTTCATATTGGCTTCTTTCACTTAAGATCCCGCTTATCTTCTTGTGGCTTGATAGATCAATTCCTTTGAGCACTGAATAATATGCTGTGGTCTGGAAGCACCACTGTGTGCTGTTCTCTTCACCTTCTGCAGGACATTTCAGTTGCCTCCAGGTGTTGGCAATTATGAGTAAAGATGCTGTAAACACCATGTGCAGGGTTTTGTTTGGACACATTTCCAGCTCCTTTGGGGAACTGCCAAGGAGAGTGATTGTTGGATCCTATGGTTTAGTTTTTGTTGGAAAACCTCCAGACTGTCTTCCACAGTGGCTGTATCATTTTGCATTCCCATGACCAATGAATGAGAGTTCCTGTGGTTCCACATCTCCATCAGCATTTGATGGTGTTAGTGGTCTGGATTTTGGCAATTCTAATGGGCATGTAGTGGAATCTCATTATGGTCTCATTTGCATTTGCTTGATGGCATATAATGTGGAGACTCTTTTCACATGTGCTATGATGTTTGTGTCTTTCCAAAATTCAAATATCAAAACGTACACAGCATTGCGATAGGGTTAGAAGGTTGGGCCTTTGAAAGGTGATTTGATCATGAAAGTGCCTGGATGGTATTAGTGATCTTATAAAATAGCCAATAGGAAGTTCATTTGCTTCTTTCCACCACAAAGGCACAGCAAGAAAACACCATGATGAACCAGAAAACAGATCCTCACCAGACCACCTTCAGTTTGGATTTACCAACTTCCAGAACTGTGAGAAGTAAATTTCTTTTGTTTATAACAAGTCAACCAGTCTACAGCAGCACCAACAAACATGATAATGTTTATTTGCCATTTGGATATTTTTCTTGGTGAAGTGACTTGTAATATTTTTTATTTTGTTCTTTTTCCTTACTAAATTTGCAAACTTTGTTAAATGCAAGGTATACAGAATGTCTGAAGGAAGCTGATTTATATTCTTTGCTGCCCTGAGCAGCCTCTTTGGGTCTCCATTGTTGACCTCCTCTCCAAGTGGAGTTTCACCAACCCTACAGGTCGAGCCTCACCCCCAGCACTGACCCTGTGTTGGTAATACAGAATACCCTGAAGCAGGAAACAAGGACTTCCAGGCATGCCATTCCCTCACAGACACAGACATGATGCTAATGGCCTACTTCTTTGTTCAGACTGCTGTGAACTCCAGTTTGCAGTATCTCAGCACATGGGGAGATGGACTTGTGCAGAGATGTGTCCTGCTGGTAGGCAGTGTGGCTGTAGTGACCTGTACCAAGACTAAGGAACACTACCGAAAAGCCAGAGGAGAAAATCCATGGGCAGGTAGCTGGCCCATCAATTCTATAGGAAATCCATGGTGATTGTTCTGAGCAAGCATTCTTAAACTTTAAGTGTTCCCTAGTAAACCCCTCCCCGGCTTCCTGAGAAAAGGCTTTGAACTTTATCCAACTTATAAAACTTACTGACTATGCAAGAATGTAGTAACACATGCAGGCTGATTGCCTTGTCCTTTGCGCAGGCTGCTTGCAGTCATTAGGTGCTGTTGGAAGATGAGCCTGCAATGCAGGGGGAGACCCCCTGCAACCACATGGGGGGCCTGTAGCAGCCAACAATTAGCTGCTGGCTCCATGTGTTCCTGTCCAGTGCTGTGCAAGCTCAGGAGCTGGGGCTTCCAGGGCAAGAAGGTGATCCTGAGCAGGCAGCAGGTGAGGTGGTGTCACTGTCACAGTCCCCCTGACTGGGGCACCTGCCTCTGTCTCTACCCTATCACGGCTTGTGGGCCTGACATTCCTAACACATGCTTCCTGACATGACTCTGGCTCCTAGGTTTCTGGATCCAAACCTTGTTTCTTGATCCTGTGCCTCTCTGCTCTGTAAGGGTCTGCCATGGGGGTGTGGCCATCGGCTCCAGATCCCAGTACAATGAGATGGATGTCTAAGCACTTGGGTGGTCCTTCTTGACAAAAAGATGTCATCACAGGACTGCCACTGAAAACTCACAGCTGACCTTGGCAGGGAGTACGTTCCAGTAGGACTGGGCCTGAGCCACAGCTGTGCTCCACTCTGCTCTCTCTGAATCTGAGAACCTCAGGCTTCCTCCCTGAGCTTCCCCATCGAGTGTCAGGCCTGATACACTTCCTCTTCCTGTCCCTGTCCTGCTTCTCTCCCTTCAGCATCCTGATAAGTGATTGAAAGCCCACATCTTACCTGGAACTTAAGGCTAAGCCAAGGTATCTGTACTTGGATGGAACCATCATTGACTACCACAGAGCTGAGTGATTGTATCTTTCCCACCTGTGGGGTCCTCAGTGGCTGCCATCTCATTGATCCGTTATCTCAGTCCACACACCTACACACTGACCCAGTCTCTACTCTGTCAGGTGCTGCTGGGGCACAGGCAGATAAAATGGATGTCCTCGCCAGCCCATGGTGAGAGACTGCCAGCTACACAGAAGTGAGATAACATTGCCTAATGATAAGTGCTATTTAAAATAAAATAGGAGACAGCATGACAGAGGGCCCACCTGAGGACTTCTCATAAGAGGTGGCATTTTAACGGAGACTTGAAAACACAAGGATGCTCCATGGGAAGGCCTGGGGGTAGAGGAAGCAAGTGAAAAGTTGCTAGAGTTGGCATGAATCTGTCGTGTCTGAGGACAGGAATCAGTTCCAGTGTGCATGTGGCTACAGGGTAGCAAGGAGAGGCTCAGCAGTATGCAGTGAAGTCAGAGGGTGGGTAGGGGACAGATGACGGAGCCCTTTGTATGCCAAGGTCAGGACTTTACAGGGCTTAAAACAGAGAACCAATGGACCCCACTGTGTTTTAGAAAGCCGGTCTGTTTGCTGGGTGAAGACTGGGCTCTGTGAGACCAGAGTGGAAGGAGAGACACCAGCTTGGAGGTTGAGGGGCATGTGGTCCAGGCAGAGGATACTGGTGACTGGGCAGAGAGAAGGGGATGCCTTCCTGAGCACCTTTCAGAGGCAGAAGCAGTGGTGGCATGTTAGATGGGGAGACCAGAGGGATGGGAATCAGGGATGACTCCTGGGGTGGAGCTTACTGGGGCAAGGAGAATCAGTGTTGAGTTTGGCCACGGTGGTGGATGTCTGTCATTCTTGCTAGCCATTTGGCACTACTGAACATCCTTGCTAGGTTGGAGAATGTCCCCTACTTTGGAAGTTCACATTGCCAAAGATAGAGTCAGAATCTTGCTTCTCCAGTAACCCTATGCTTGGGGCGTGGTTTGTGACCTCAGCTCCCTTGGGCATGTTTGTGAAGCTCTGAGCTGCCCTTCATCTGGCTGTGCAGATAGCAGTCCATCCAGACTTCAGAGGCAGCAGGGACAGTGCTTCCAGGCACAGGGCCAGCAGCTGATCTCTGTGTCTGTACCCAGGGATGGTAGTAGCTCATCTGCCTGGAGCAGTCCCACGGTGTGATCTGGGCATAGTCCCTGACTTTTAGCCTGATTTAGTCTGATTATCTTGTCTTCCTGGGACCCTAGCAGGTTACTCACACCCTTCAACTATCTATCTGCCTAAGTTTACAAGACTTGATTGCTTATTTTCAGTGAGATCATTGAATAGTTCTGTTTGTTGCGTTTGAGAAACTAGTCAGACATGTAAGGGGGAATCTCAGGCTGGCAATGGAAATATGAACTGTTTAATGGAGGGGTCATGGCTAGGGTTATATATTGGAGAGATGTTGATGTAGAGAGGGCCTCTGACTAAATGAGAGCACTGCAGGATTGCTCATGCAGAAGAGGACCATCCACAGTTCACTGTGCAAGGAGCTCAAGCAGAATAGCTGGAGGCAACAGTAGGCAGCAGCTCCCTCAACTGTCAAGAGAAGAGTGAGTTCACATGGAAGCCAAGGCAGACTGTTCCAGACAGAGGCAGAGATTGGAGGGGTGTTGCCACAAGTCAAGGAATGCTAGGAACCAGCAGAAGCTGGAAGATGGGGAAAGATCCTTCCCTGGAGTTTCAAAGGGAGAAGAGGCCTGCCCAAACCTTGATTTTGGACTTCCAGACTCCAGAAGTGAGAAAGAATGAATGCTACTGTGTGAAGCTGCTCAATTTGTGGTGCGGTGCCTTGTGTATGTGGCCAGAGAAACCAAAGGCAGAGTTTGGTCCTGGGAAGTATGAGGCTGCTGTAACGATACCCCCAAATGTGGAAGCAACTTTGGAATTGGGCAGTGGGTGGGTTCAAGAAGGAGGGATTTTCAGGTAACCTAGATTGCTTTGGAGAGATTGTTGGTAGGAATACCCACCTGAAGGGCAATTCATGAGTCATCTCAGAAAGAAGAGAGAGAGGTTCAAGAAACACCTATATTTATGCTCTAAAATAACAGAGGAAGCTTCTGTGAATAATATACAGAATGTTACTAGAAATAACAATATTAAAGGTGCTTCTGGTGAGATCTCAGGAGGAACATGTTATGGGACATGGGAGGAAAGGTGACTTTTTTAAATTGGCAGAGAATTTGTCTGAATTATGTACTATCATTGGGTGGAAAGTTGGACTTGTCACCAATGAACTTGAGTATTTATCTGAGGGGATTCACAAGCACTAGGCTGTAGATATTCTATTGGTCTGTTCTCTAGAGAACCCTGATGATGAGGATTAAGGGAGATTAAACGAGACAGTGCATACAAAACTCTCAGCTGGGTTCCTGTGTAGACTAAGAGCTTGACTCTGGATAAAGTCAAGATTAAGGATGAGGCCTCCACATTACCAGAAAGCCTGTGGACAGACTGAACTGTGCCTTGCACTCTCAGAAACAAAGCTAAAATAAGACACAGCAAGCGTGCAAGACGAAATGCCTCCTGTCCTCCTGCAGATCAGTAGTGGAAAGGGTGCTGGGTCTGGAGGTGGTCTGGAGGGGACAGCACTTGGATGTT
Organism: Sciurus niger; assembly: GCA_020740815.1. Lineage (NCBI taxonomy): Eukaryota > Metazoa > Chordata > Mammalia > Rodentia > Sciuridae > Sciurus > Sciurus niger. Next base: position 56,553 of record JAHUXG010030004.1, read on the forward strand.
GCTTCATTACTTGATGCTTCTCAGATAACACCAAAGGCTTTAGGGTCAAATAAAAGTTTTCATAGATTAGGCTCCTTTTCCCCCCTTTAATTTTTTGTTATTTATTTATTTATGTGCCAGGGATTGAACTCAGGGACACTCGAACACTGAGCCATGTCCTCAGCCCTATTTTGTATTTTATTTAGACATAGGGTCTCCCTGAGTTGCTTAGTGTCTTGCCGTTGCTGAGGCTGGCTTTGAATTTGCCATCCTCCTATCTCAGCCTTCTGAGCTGCTGGGATTACAGGCATATGACACCCACCTGGCTAGTTTTGTTATTTTATTTTATTTATTTTTTAACATATGTGAGAAGTCTTTTTAAATAATTTATTTACTTTGATTGAGAAGTCTTTTTATTTTAATGTAGTATTAAACTAAGTATTTCATACCTTGCAATATTGATGAAATATAGGTACTAAGACAGACTCAGGGAGAACTGCTATCAGGAATGTGTTTGGTGTCCTGTGAAATTCTAGCCAGTGCAGGAACCTTAGTAACAGATGCAAGAATTAGAGCATTTTTAAAGGTAGAGATGAAAGTATTTATGCAGATGATATAATTTTTCTCCCAGGTCTAATGTAACCCCACTCAAATACCAAAGGAAGCTTGCTAAGAGTTTAAAAAGCTAACATGTTATACTCAAAGTCATCTAAAGGACTACACAGATGAGAATATGGAAGTAGTGTTTGTGTGTGTGTGTGTGTGTGTGTGTGTGTGTGTGACTTACCAGATATCAAAGTGTATTATAAAACTGCAGTACATTCAAATAATGTGAGACTGGCAAAATGATAGGTAGATATAGCTTAAATAAAATAAGCTCAAGAAAAGGACCGTACTGTATCACATCAGGTATATCATAAATGTAGAATTACACATCAGAGGAGTAAAGAAAGTTCCATTCATTTCCGCTGACATTTTTGAGCAACCACTTTGTGTCTGACCCTGTGTTAAGTTAGGAGATACAACCATGAGCATGGTAAATATGATAAACCCTATGATCACAGAAAGCTTAAGATCTTTACAGGAGACAGACAGGTAGAGATAAACTCAGAGCCTTTGAGTCACAGAAGTGGTAGAATGGAGGAATTACGCTCCCAGGGAGACTTGACCCAAGCTCAGGGTTACGGGTTTTCCTTGTGGAAGTGACATGGTATCTATCCTGCCTCCAGAAGAGCAGAGGAGGTAGTCAGGAGAGGACTCAAGGTATTCCAGAAGGAGAAAGCAATGGGTGTCCAGGCCCAGGGTCCAGGGAGGGCATGGAAGAACTGGGAACCATATTAGTCCAATCTGACCCAAGCTGAGGAGAGGACAGAGTGTGGATGGAAGAGTGGGAGACTTAGGAAGAGACCACTGAAGTCATCATTCTTGTTATTTGCTAAGAAGATATTTAAGAGAAGTTGGAGACCCATGGGATGTAATAAGATGCCCTGGGAGATGGCAGTGTGACTTGTAGGATTCTGATTCAGGTCACGGTAGGTAAGCATGTATTTACAGAGGTAGGAAGAAGGAGGTGATGAATTAACTTGGGCACAAACATGTAACTGATCATTGTGACTGCTATTCCATGAATGTGATTGGTCACCTAATTGAGAGAATTTATTGATGTATTACCTTAGAACAAACATAAAAAGAGATACCTGATGGATTAGAAAACAGAATGAAACTTAACAAACTTAAAAAGAAAATATAAGACCATACAGCAAACTCCTCTTATTAATAACTTATTTTTGGAAGATCATCTTCGAAGTGGCTTTTGTATTTTCCCTTATGTAGTTGCCAGATTTTCTTGCACACTTGTAGCACTTACACCTTTAGAGAAAAGCTAAGAAATGAAAAATGTTGCTTGTAGTTTCTGATTAATATCAACGTACCTAATGGGCATCTACAAAGATACATGGACTGAGTTTTCCACTGTGAGCTACAAGTCTGACTTCTCAGGAGACAGCGCCATGCATACATTCTGGAAGTTCACATCAAGTGGGGGGTGCTCTAGACAGCAGTGCAAAACCTCCCAAGTGCCCGCCTGTCTTCTGGGGCTTACATTCCAGATCAGAGGCACACCCTAGTAGTGGAATGGAAAAATGGGTTGAGCTGGTTTGACCACAGAATATGCAAACATCAGTCTCAGAGCTGGCAGGGGACTCAGTTGATTGCATTTACAAATGATGAAATGAAGGCTCAACTGGAGGGACTTCTTACCCACCTACTTAGATGCCACAAGGGCAGGGCCAGAGTTCAGATCTCTTACTTCCTGGCTCAACATCCTTGCAATGTAATCATATCATCTCCCAGAATCAAGTCTTAGCATTTACTAAGCCAGAAAAGAGTATTTGCAGAGTGAGGTTTGGGAAAGATCCATATAGTTCTGTCTTTGTAACAAATGATCATAAAATAATGTGTCTTTAATGCTGGATGACTTCCATTCAGTCAACAATCAACTCTTATCAGGTTCCTGCTATTGTGCAAGGTTCTTTCTTGAGACTAGGGCTGTGATCAGATTGCTCCTGCTATTTTTTTGAATTTACATTCTTTGGGGAGAAAGAGAAACTAAAAACCCAACTTCAGTGGATTCTTGTTTTCTGGGGTAGTAGTGTTCTATAAAGTCATCTGGAACACTGAATTCACAAACACTGAACAGTGGCTCATAGAGGAATTACAGACTTATGATCCTGTGAACCTCTCTGGTGATGACATTTTTGTCAATCTATCGATATGTAGCCTTTTTTGGTTTGTGTCTATGTGTAAAGACACATTATTCAACATACACTCTTGATTCACTCACTCCATTTATGCATGATCTATCAAAATGTATAAACGCATTCTACTGTCATGTACAACTAATTAGAACAAACAAAAAAACAAAAACAAAAACAAACACTAACTCAGCAGGTAGCACTGACTCAAACCTGAGCAAAACCAGAGCGGCCAGCACAGCCACTCTGCACGGTCACGTGCAGTCTGTCTGCACTCAGAACACTAACAGCACTCCAGTATTAGGCTTGTGGGCCATTTTTGATGGGAAATCACCAACAGAAGTGCAATCATGTGACAGTCACTAGTCCATAAAAGGATGGGAACTGAAATAAAAAGGCCGAGTTTCACCATGTTTGACCTCAGCTGGGGACAAGTGCCTTGGGGACCTGATTTTTTTTTTGCCACTCTCTGCATTTCCCCAAACGACCACAAAAGTCCTGAGAGTGTTGGTTAAGGTGTTAAGAGATTTCAATTAGGAGGCAGGTTTGTAGATGAGGAATGAAGAGTACTGGTGGCACACAGTAAACTGCTTCACAGTTACTGCAACTGTGCTGACCACGATGGTGACACAGAAGCATTTCACAGGGGGTCTCAAAGTCACAGAAGCTTCTCAGGATGGTGTCAGAGCCGAGGTCTGGAGGATTTGTGGGTGTCAGCAGAATCGAATGGGGAAGAGGGCAGACCATGTTAGAACCACATGGGCAAGGGCCTGACCAGGGAAGAGGCAGGGTGTTTCCAGGGCTCAAAGTCCCTGGAGTTCCTTGAGGGGTGGAGGTGGGGCCAGATTATGCAGGACCCTGTGACTCCATTGTAGGACTTTGATCTTTATTCTAAGAGTAATAAGAAGCAAAGCAGGGGCTGAGAATATAGCTCAGTTGGTAGGGTGCTTGCCTCAAAAGCACAAGACCCTGGGTTCAATCCCCACCACCACCAAAACAGAACAAAACAAAACAAAAAAAGCAAAGCAGAGAGAATACAGATTTTGTGTTTCAAAAGGTTCCTGCCTCTGTCCTCTGTGTACAAAGAAAGTATTTGGAGGGGACTGGGAGGGTAGGGAGGCCAGTCAGAAGCTTATTTTAGTGAAAGGAGAGATCCTGCTGGGGCTAGGTGAGGGGTCAGGGGACTGGCCCTGTCAGGATTAGTGTGTCTCTGGTGTTTGCTACTGTATAACTCAGGGGCTATTTTCAGAGGAGGGGCACTCCAGAGAAGGTACAGATTTGGAAGAGAGGCCCATTTTTTTCTTTTCTTTTCTCTTTTACCACTGACTGTTCTTCCTTTAATCTTATATATCATTTCTAAAATTTAATTATGTGCTTTATTATTATACACAATACAGGATTATAGTGCATTATTATTATACACAATACAGGAGTCTATTGTGACATATTCATTCATGCGCATAGAAATTTGCTCCATTTCTGTCCCCAGTACTTCCCCTTTCCCAGATCCACATCCTCTACTCTACTGATCTCCTTTCTTTTCAATTAATATATTTTTAATTGGTGCATTACAATTATACATGATCATAAAAGCACGTAGCATAATTGGCTGATTTAAGGGCCTTTTCTTTCCTTCCTTTCCTCCCTTCCTCTTGACCCCCTTCCTCTGCTCTACTACTGAAATGCTTCTGAAACATTGTAGTCTATGGGGAACTGCACCCACTGAGACCCTCCTTCAAGGAAGGACTTGCTATCCAGCTGTGGAGAAGGCAGACAGCAGTGAGTCATCAGAGGTTGGCAGCCTCAGTGATGTGGCCAAGGGCAGGCCACATCAGGTGACAGAGTGTGTGGGACTTTGCAGGCAACGCTAGCTCCAGAGCTCCCTGCAGAGGTGACCAAGGGGAACCTGAATGAAGTTCAACTCTTTCCTTGGATCCCTCCTCTCTCCTCCTTCCCTGATCTCTACAATACATCTGACACCCCAAACTGCATTTCAGCTTGTGCTTCTGTAGACTCCTACAAGTGGAGATCTGGCATGGTGGCACAGGTGTGATCTAGAGTTGTCCATTCACTATGGTCAGTGGAGAACAGTGTGCACAGCTACCGGAGAGGCTGCTGGTCTCAAGTTCCATCTATTTCCCTGCAAATGACATAATTTCATTCTTTATGACTGAATAAAACTCCATTGTATATATATAACACATATCTTTCTCCATTAAACTGTTGATGAACTCCTAGGCTGATTCCATAATTTGGCTAGTGCAAATTGTGCTGATATAAATGTGAGTATGCATGTATCTCTATAGTACAGTTCTTTAGAATAAACATGGAGGAGTGGTATAGGTGGGTCAAATGGTAATTCCAATCCTAGTCTTTTGAGGAACGTCCATAATGATTTCCATAGTGTGTGTACTAATTTACAACCCACCACCTTGTAAAGTGTTCCTTTTCCTCTATATCCTCTCGAGCATTTATTATTTGCATTCTTGATGACTGCCATTCTGACTGTATGAGATGAAATTTTGATTTTGCATTTCCTAAATTGCTAATGATGTTGAATATTTTGTTCATATATATGTTGATCATTTGCAGTTCTTTTGAGAACTATCTTTTAATTCATTTGCCTATTTACTAATTGGGTATTTTTTGATATTAATTTTTTTTTAGTTCTTTATATATTGTAGACACTGATTCTGTCAGAAGAGCAGCTAGCAAAAGATTTTATATCATTCTGTAGGTTCTCTCTTCACACTCTTGTTTCCTTTGCTGTGCAGCATATGATTTATAACTTAAGAGAATCTTCTTACTTCAGAGGAGTCATTACAAAATGTCATTGGCCATCATAGGATATTGACATTTTATGTACAGAATCTCTACAAATTAATTCACTTAATTCGTATGCAAACATGCAAAGTGGATATATTATTTCCTTTGTAAATGAGAAGAGGCAGGTTTAGAGAAATGAAGTGTCTTGTCCATGGACACCTAGTGAAGAGCTAGCATTCACATTTGTATCAGTTTGACTCTAAAGTTCATAGTCTGTTTAACAAGACCATCAAGCAGTAAGTCTAACCTGAAAGGGACTTTCTTTGAGATGTTTTGGCTGTCTGGATTAATTATAGCTACAAAGATTGCTTGCACAGAATCACTTGCTCCTTAATGACGATGGATAAATTGAGCCTTATGGTGTTCTGCCTTCAACCTGTCCTCCTTTTATTAGGCTTTACTTGACTTTGCATTCTTACTTTTGATGCCACCAACCTGGCACACAAAGCTAGGGCTCCATGTCCCAGTTTCAGAGACCAGAAATATAGAAGCTTCTCTTTCTGGACTCTTTCTAGTGAGCTTTAAATGACTGTGAAAGGTAAGTGTATGGAATTTCAAAAGATAACTTAAGCAAAGATAATTTACCAAATAAATGCATAAAGATTCCATAGGCTTCAAAACCATCTTCCCTACACTAAGACCTAGAATGGACTTTCAAAAGGTATGGATGATAAAACAACATAAAAGCTTTCAATTTCTCTTTGTCAGTTCCCTAAGTCCCAGCCTGATCCCATTCCATACCCAAAATCTCTGGTACTACATGCTAGTTCAGATCCCCACCTGTGCTGGTCCCAGTAAGCAAGGGGATTTTGAGTCGTTTGGTGAGAATAAGTTTATTTTTCCTGCTTTAAGATCTCTGAACACATAATACTCTCCTCAGGATGTTCTTTTCTTGACTATTCAATGGTTACCTTGTTAGATTTTAGCTTAATTGCTGTTTCTTCAGAGTGGTTTTCTTCAATCATCCCATAAAAAGTAGACAACTGTCTATCTCCTCTTCTATTTTGCTCTCCACCACAGTTTTTATTATGAGTTAGTTTTTTGTTTTTATTTTTTGATTTATTATCAATTTCATCCATGAGCGACCTTTTCAGATTTCTTCTTCACCATCTTCAGCACCATGGTTAGTGCCACATGCCCAATGGATCCTCATTAAACATTTGCTGAGATCTTTTCATTTATATTAAGCAGAGAATGTTACTCTGAAAGACAAGGAAAAAAATAACCAAGATCAAGTGAGACAACTTAAAGTGGTATAACTGAATTTTATCTCAGCACGATAGCGATATCAGCCCGTAAGCCAAAAGAAAAGAACACAATGATTAAAACCCCCACATATAAAGACACGTATCAACCCAAAAACTGAAACCAAAAAATTACCCAAAGCAAGATACAGCATGGCCAATAGTATTGGAAAACAAGGATCCATGAGAAAAACCTCTTAATGGAGGAAATGTAAATAAATTTTAAAATATATACTTATATTTTATAAAGGCAGTGGTAAAATTTGCCATTCAATCTTATTGCAAAACAGTGCAAATCAGAAAGTCATGGAATTGGCACTGCAAAGTGGCCCGGAAGAAGGGAAAAATGTTGATTTTAGATTCATATTCCAAAAAAAGAGTTTTTTTCACATATTGAAGGTAAATTAAAGGACATTTTCAAATAAACAAAAGTGAAGGGGATTTGTACCCAGGAGGCTTACACAAAAAATATTACACCAAAAAAAGAAAAGGGAAAAGTACACTAGAAGATATGGGACCTACATGAGGGGAGGACGAGCAGCTCCCAAAATCCCCCCGGTAAATTATGTGGGTGTCGTAATACCAATGAATGTTACTTTATTTATTAATTAGTTATAGATAACAGTGACAATTCACTACGCCGAGATCCGGGCCCCCCCACACAATGTAGGTGTGTTGTTTAATTATGGAATGTTCAACACCCCCACTATATACGAAGTAAAGGAAGTCTATGTGGCGCGACCACCCCACCCTCCCAGCGACAACAACTCCCCCCCCCTGACATTGTACACGGAGATTGCTTAAATTAGGAGCCTTTGTAATCACTAGAGCAGCAACGTTGGTTAACTGTAGAAAGCATCATAGCTAAAAATCAGCCACAAGAAACCACGAAGCCTATAATATCTTTACACACATAAATAATAACAACACACACACACACACAACACAACACCACACATAACACACCACACACACCACACATCACACAATTATATATCTCCTGATATATAATATATTATATAGGAGAGAGAGACCCCCCTATCCTCCCACTCCGTGACCCGCGACGGAGAGAGAGAGAGAGAGAGAGAGAGAGAGAGAGAGAGAAAGAGAGAGAGAGAGAAAGAGAGAGAATGAGAGAGAGAAAGGTAGCGGTAGGGAGAGTGAGGAGATGGGGAATCCATTAGATTTTTGTTGGCTTTGGTGACAGGATTACACATTTTTATAGGTCTAACAATAGAGTAAACATTTTACTTACTATTGATTGTTTCTTACTTTCTAGCTGTCAGTCTTTAAGAAAATGACTCGAATGCTCTGGGCTTCCATTTCTGCCAAGTGACTAGACTATACCTAAGAACACTGTGACTCTTCATTTCTCTAGCTTTTGGCCATTCACTCTCTAATTCAGATTGGGGGCTCAGCAGAATTTCAACATGCCCTTTCTTCAGGGGGTAACTGAGAGTCTGGTGCCACCCATGCCATCTGCATGTAATTAGATTTACATGGGTCCAAGATAATGTAGATGCTGGGTATTGATGAGAACCTGCTTTTACCTGGCTTATGATGTCCCTAATTGATCCACAGAATGCAGAAATGATAGTTTTACTTTTCTGAGAGCATCTTCTAATCTCCGTGGCATTTGTGGCTTCCAGTATAATTAAGCTGGGGCTAGGATAAAATTTCTCACTGTAGCCCATAAGTCTTCTGCATTACCACTCTGTGGCCACAAAATAGATTATACTTCCTTTTTGTACCTTTCTTCCCTCTCAGTATGAATCCCCTCCCACTTGCAGAAAATCAGTTCCTCCCCAAATCTGCAACTCTGTGCCCTGCAGCAAATTTCTCAAACACTGGATCTTCACGACTGGTCAACCTGATGCTTCTAAACTTCTGGTCCTCCCCCTCCTCTCTCCCTCCATCTCCCTGCCACTGACTTTCTCACCCTCGGCCATGCAGAGGGCTAATGTACTATCTCCCCTGAGCTTAACTGAGATCATGAGTATGGCTTCACAAAGCTTTGCTGAAGACTGAGATCAATAAGAATATAATTTGGAGGTGCTATAAGTAGACACAAGGGTCACAGGGACAAATACAACACCTAATGTCCTTAGCAGGTGCACTCCCTACATCAGCACTGCTTTCTCCTGGAGGGACCACTTGCTCCCTGACCCTTGGGAACATTCTGCGCATTCCCATTCCTTGGAGTCCAGCTCTCTTTCTCCAGATCATTCTTATTTATTTCTACAAGATTAAACTATTCTCAGGATTATTACTATTTTTTGTTCAGGATACTATTTATATTACTGCTAGGCAGTAAATTTTGATGCTAGGCATCAAAATTATTTAGACTTAACTATAGAGTTTATTGGCTTATTTGCTATTACTTTTTAACAGCCCAAATTAACTTTTTTTTAATGGCTCTTTTTGTCCTTTATTTATTTATTTTTATTTTTGCTGAAGTAAATGTTCATTTTAGTGATGGTCAATGAGTGATCACCTTTTTGAGTCTACTGAAATCTCCAATTCCTTTATTACTCTTTCCTACTGGTATGACAGTTTATGGCTAAGATTCTAGTGGCACATAGATTTCCTTAAGAAATAGCACAATTCTTTCATGTTTTCAAGCGTTCAATTCTACCAATAGCTCATGAAGTTTCTTGTTTCTCAGTGGTTAATTCATCTGTTTGATTCCCCTCCCCCTTCGGGAAGATCTTTATATTTTTTTCTTTATTTCAAGGTCTTACAGTTAATATTTATCTAATTACAAGATGTGGGTTTTAAAATTCTCATTCTTTGAAATATAGATTCTCCTTTTCAGTGCTTAGAATTTTCTTCTAGTAGATATTTAATTATCTAATCTCCTTGAACTTGCCTATTTTTCTCTTTTGAACTTTTTTTAGGTGGACTCTGATAGTTCCAGGTCTCTCTTCTGTGTTATTTAAACTTTTCTTCACATTTAATCTATATTGACTATTTTTGTTTTCTTCTGAGAGTAGTCCTCAGTTCAATCACCTCACTCTTTAATTCTCTAGTTGTGTCCATTATGTAGTTAGTCCAATTACATATAATTTTTATTTTTTTGATCTATGCAGTTTTGAAAAGATGAAAACCACATTTTAAATCTCCAAGATCTCTTGTTGCTTTCATGGGTTTTCTATCCTCCCAAACTTGAAACTGTCAGGTACATTTGTTAAACATGTCATTCTACCTGCTCTATTAACTCCTTTCCTTAAACCTAGTTAATTGTGTTGTTGAAGTAGTTGACTTGGCTTCAGCATGCTCTGTTAGTCAGGGCCCTCCAGAGAAACAGTCTGAAGACATCTTTTATTCAGGATAGTGTGGTTCGTGAACCAACTCAGGTGGAGGCACTAGGTTTGACTGTGACTCCCTACCACTGTGACTCAGGACAGGCCTCTCAGCAACTGACCTCAGGTTCTTTGGGGTTTATTGATCACATAAGACCTTGAGGAGGCATCTATCTATTTAAGTCCAAGGGCTTTTAATCCATTAGCCATCTCTAAAGATTCTTATGAGTCAACTTTTTTCTTTTTTTTTTTCTTTTTCTTTTTTTTTACTAGTTTAGCCCTTCTGATATTTCGGTAGTTATAACAAAGTCTTCCACTTTGCCCTCATGAGAAAACACTGTCCCTTAGCAGATGCTTCTCTGTGGTTCCATTATCTACATAGAAGTTTAGCATCCCATGCCAGTGGCAGCACCTGCTATCTCCTCCTGACCCTGGAACTGACCTTTCCTTCACCAGGATATTTTTCAATGTCTTGCAATAGGAATTTAAAAAGGAATGTCTTGTTCACCAGGGAGCATTGCTAGTGGAGGGTGTGTTGGTTTATCCACTACCACATGTTTATCTTCCTAAGTATTGAATTAGCTTCTTCTGATACTTCACCTTTATTTAGTGTGGGCCACTCTTGACCCCAGAGCCAAATTATTTTTAATGCTGAGTTCTCTTGCAGATAACAGAAACCACTAGCACCATTAAATGAGGGCATTAAATAGGTAGGTACTCTTAAGGTTTGCAGAAGGGGCTAGGGGGATGGCTTTAAGGAGAGCTTCCAGCAATGATTCCCAGAACCACACTGAAAAGTGGCTAAGGAAGCTCTGTCTCTTCCATACCAAGAAGGTTAGAAAGCTGGGGAAGGAGGAAACCATTGCTGCTTCCTGGAAATAGGGGGCACAGTGGCTCCTGAGCACACCATCTTAGCTATAATCCATTCTAGCAAGTGGACGTAAAAGTGCCTGCAGCCTGGCTCTCAACATGCATGAGTCAGGACCTTGACACTGGGACCTTTGTGACTAATGCTACAGGAAAACAGAGTTTCTCCCTTAACTGAGCTTTGCAGAAGAAACAGTGGGAGCAGAAGGAATTCTGTCACTACCTAGCTATTTTCTTCCAAATCTCATAAGGATACAAATGCTTATGGTAGTGAGGCTGTGTATCAAACCCCACTGTTATGGTTTGGCCATGAGGTGTACCCCAAATTCTCCTGCACTAATGCTCAGGGGTGAAATAATTGGTTTAGGAGAGCTATAATTTAATCAGTGTATTAATCCATTTTTGGATTAATAATCTGAAAGTATTACTGTGCTTTTGTTAATTGTAGGCAGATGGGATGTGGCTGGAGGAAGTGGGTCATGGGGTGGGGGGATTATCCTCAGGGATTGTATTCTATTCTCTTGGCTCTTCTCTCTCTCTTTTTCCCAGCTATCATGCAGTGAGCTGCTTTCCTCTGCCATGCCCTACTGCCCACCTCTCCCAACCACAATCTGCTACATTACCACCCAGTTAATCTGTATTGGCGAATTAATCCACTGACTCAGTTATAACTTTCACAATCTAATCAGTTCACCCCTGAACATTCTTGCCTTGCCTTACACATGAGCTCTTGGGGACACCTCATATCTAAACCATAACGTATGCCTTATGTTTTTTTCATTAAGTAATTTGTTGAACATATTTGGATTTTGATGTGGCCAAATTTAGCAATTTTACTGGATAAATCCTGTCTGTTGTCTCTGGTTTAAGATCTTTCCTATCTTAGGTGAAAAACATACATGCTCCTCTAATTCTTTCAGCTTTTGATTTTTTGCAAAAGATATGAGTTCAGGCCTACCTTCATAAAGCAGATAATCACTTGTATCAACACTACTTAGTTAATAGTTAATTCTTCCCTAGTAACTTGAAATGTCAGATTTATAACGTACTAATGTACATAAACACATAAGTTTATAACTGGGTTTTTTATTTCAAGGTTTATTTGTTTAGTTTCATGAATTTAATTACCATAATATTACAATTCATTTTAATATTTGGTAGGACTAATCATTTTATCTTGTTCTCCTTCTTCACAATTATCTTGGCTGTTCTTATACGTTTACATTTTCATTGTTTAGAATTAGTTTGTCAAATTCTATTAAAAATTCTTGAGACTTTTATTGTAATTGAATTAACTTTATAGATTAACTTGGAAAGTTTGATATCTTTATGATATTGAACCTTTATGCTATTGAGTCATCTTATTCAATAACATCAAATGTCTCTTCATTTATTCTGGTCTCCTTTTATTCCTTCCATAAAGTTTTATAGCATTTTTCCAAGAAGGTCTTGCCTATAAAGTTCATTCCTAGAAGCCTCCCACTGTTTTCTCCCTTTATGGTAAATAGGATCTTTTTACAGGAAATATATTGATTGTGGAATATTGCTTTTGTACCTGGTTCCTTGCTCAAATATTTCTAGTTTGCATTAATTAAAGTTTATATGATTTTTAAGTCAGAAAAACCTTCAACTAGGACAGTAAGGCAGAAATGACATATGAAATTTTTGCTAGGATTTTTGCAGAAAAATAAATAACTAAAAATGGAAAACATCATAAAAGAATTGAAAAACAACAATCTGAGACAATATTTGGAATACATAAGAGAAAAATATTATCTATAGGCAGATATTTCTTTATAATAAGGAAAAAGGTGATCACCATAATAGAAAAATAGGCAAAGGTCATGAATAAACAGCTTACACAAATCAAAAGAAATATATCTTCAATGAATGTGGGACAAAGGTTGGCTCATTTATAAACAGAAAATGTGAATCTAAATGTTATACTTTGCTATCTATTGACTTGGAAAAGGCAGATCACTAATCCTCATTACTGTCGTTAGGGAAAGAGGTAGTCTTTTACACTGACAATCCTTTATAGAAGATTCTTTAGTGATATCTATATCATGACCCTTAAAATCTTCCTGCACTTTGACCTAGCCATTTCACTTGTAGGAATTCCAAGAGAAATGTTTCTGACACCTCTCAGTGTTTGCACAAGCCTGGGAAGAATTTTCTACTATTTAAAAAACCTGCAAAATTCTGGCTTATATAAAACTTTTAAGTGACAGAACAATTTCAAATGTCCTAATATAAATTTATGTAGAATCATTTATTATAATCAAGAAGATTATAATAAAAGTGCTTTGAGCTTATTTGATCATAGGCTCATTTTGTGGGGGAGGAATATTGCAGGGGACCTAATTATACACAACATGACTTGAGAGATATTGACTTATTGACATCATTATGGAAACATGCAAAACTAAGCTATATTTGTTGTAACACAGAACAATACAGTGAAACACAGTCAATATTCTAAATACATAGAAATGGTTAATGTTTAAACAATGCATGCTATGTCAATTTAATTGAATAATGTAGTCACAATACACATTTTAGAAAAATAATTAACACAGAGGAAATGTTCATGACATTCCCTAAAGTGAAAATCAGGCTATCAAGTTCTAAGTTTAGTACATCATATCCTTTGGGGCATATATATGCATAGAAATATGTGGGGAATAAGAATTATCAAAATGTTATTAGGTACAATGGTTGACTCAAGATTATTTGTGACTCCAATTTCCTACCTTTGTTCATTTATTTTTTTTTAACGACTATAGATTACTTCTCTTCTAGGAGCAATGCTATTTTTAAAAGTTCTTGCTAATGAGTTACCTTTTACATTTTGGTCAATTACTGTTGCCTGTGCCCCTCCCACATCATTTCATTTTCTGGTTTTTGTTTGTGGTCTCTGTTCATTTCTGTTGCCAATTGTTGGGATCATGACTGCCTTTATGAGTTTGTGCAGCTGTCCTTACATTTTCAAGGTGACATTGAACATATGAATTTTTAAGTCAGACTTTATCATTGGCACAGAAAATAATACCCTTTTAAAGCATCTGCTGCATTTTAAAATGTGTATTCAGATAATATCTTTCCCCATTAATTATTAACCTATAACTGAGTGCATTACATGACACTTGAACACTTCCTGGTTCTGAGGTCATTAAGTCATGTGAATGGCAGCCTATAAAGGTCTTTGACTTTTTGGCAAAATATCTATTTTTCATCTCCTTCTGCCTTTTCAGAGGTGTGGGCCTACTGTGCAGCTCTCTGAAAGCAATCACTAGCTTCCTTATTTTTTCTGTAAATGAAGCTGACTCTTGTCACAAGCCAGCCTTCCCCGTCTGACTCCAGCTTCCTTGATCTTGTTCTTATCTTAGTTCCTTATATTGTTCCTGCCCATGTCCTCATGCATAGCAACGTTCTTCAGACCCTTTCCACAGTTTACCTTCTCTGCACATAATGCTTTCTTGCCTTACCCTGAAGAATATCCCTAGGTTCTCTGACACTGGAAAGCAATCTCATGAACGTCTCAGTTCTTAGTCACTTATAATGCAGGTTCTAAATGATGACAGTTCTCCAGGAAGCTGTGGGGCTTATCCACCATGAGAATCTCAGGCCCCAAAGACTTCTCTTCTCCGCATCGTGGATTACAGCTTTTCTTCCTTCTTTAGTGACTGACCATTTCCTCTAACTTGGGTTTCTTATTGCCACAAAGCTCAGTCAGGGGACAAAGAGGACATCCCAGCCTGAAAGAGTAGCAAGGACAAAGGCACAGAAGAGGGGAAAATCACAGCATGGAAAACTTTTGGTGGAGCTGCAGCACATCAGTTAATTTGGATGGTAGTGGGACATCAGGATGAAGGACTCCAGGGACCTGGAGTGTGGCTCAGTGGCAGAGCACTTGCTGAGCATGTGCAAGGGCCTGGGTTCCACCCCTAGCAACACGACAAAACAACCAACCAACCCTCCCCCTGGAAAAAAAAACCTCAAACCAAACCAAAACCCAAAACAAACAAACAAATCCCCCCAAAATCAAAACCCCCAAAGCAAAAAACACAAACCAAATCCAACAAAGAGACAGAGAGCCCCAAACAGGAAGAATCTTGTGGCCCATTCAGATGGATCCCTTGATCTTTTCAATGATCAAACAGCTTGACTGTGTTCTTATGTCAGTAACAGCTCGTGAGATACAATGAAGGGACTGGAGGCCAAGCAGGGTCAGGGTGGGTTGTGTCAAGTGGGAGGCTCCCCAGCGGAAGGACAGTGAAGAGTTGATGTTTGATGGAGAGAGGGGGTGTTACAAAAAGAAATTTTGGTAGGAACCTTGAAAAACAAGTTGGCAAGAGACAGAAACCCAACTCCAGATCACTTAGTTGAGAAAAGAATTCATGGACATTAATAGTTTTTGTGTCACCATGAGTAATACTTGTGTCCTCATAAACAATCATTAGAACATATTATGTGGGTAATTCATTAAGATTCAGAAATCAATGAATCTAAAATTATATATACTTATAAGTGCTTCAAAATTCTATTATTCAAGACTAGGAATCTTATCATTCTTATTTTCTCAACATCATTCTTATTTTCTCATTAGGGCTCCTCCTAATTTGATTTAAAGACAGACGTGAAAGAGTTCCATTGCTCTGGTACTGTTTAATTTGACCTGGTTTTTGCTTTACATATTTTGATGTTGTTATTCAGCTTAAAATATTCCAGGAGTTTTTGTTTTTATCAAATAGAACAATGAAAAATGGTAAAAAAAATAGTGTCTTCTACCATGGGTCCTCCTTAGCATGTGGCATTCTCATGACAACCACTATTCACTATTTCTTCTGGTTTAAACTAAAAAATACTGAAGCCAGTCTGCTTCATAATTCACAAGTTGCCTCAAGCCCGCACCAACTCCAGATCTGTGTGTGTTTCTAGACCGTTCTTCCTCAGGTCTTCCCTTGGCTGTCTCCTCATTTAGGGGTAGGTCAAGTGTCATTTATTCAAAGAGACCACTTGATCTGAAGCAGCCTCTGCCTTCCTCCTTCCCTTGCTCACTTTGCCTTGCTTTCTTGTCCTTAAAGAACATGCTGTGATCTGAAATCACCATCTCCCTGGTAACTTGGCTCTTTAATGTCTATCCCACCAGAACATCAGCTAAAGGAAACTTACCTGACCTCTCATCACATTGTCTGGGGAACTCAACACCTAGAAGAATAGTAGCCTCATCACTAGTTCTCCCTGGATACCTGTTGAATGAACCAAATGAAACTCTCACATGCTGAAGTTGAATTCCCTGTACTGTGTTTTTGCCTTTGGACACTTGCACTGGCTATTTCTGTTCCTCAGAATATTTTTTTTTTTTAATTCCAGGGAATTGAACCCAGGGGTGCTTAACCACTGAGCCACATCCCCAGCCCTTTTATTTTTTGATTTGAGATTTATTCTTTGTGTTTATTTATTATCTCTCTAAGTTGCTTAGGGTCTCACTATGTGGCTGAGACTGGCTTTGAACTTGGGACACTCCTACCTCAGTCAACCGAGCCTCTGAGATTACAGGCATGCACTGCCAAGTCCAGTTCCAGAATATTTTTGACCTAAATAGCATTTCTTTGAATATTTGTTTAAATAAGTTCTCCATTAACTGTACCTGAGCACCCTCTTTAAAATTGCAAGCCCCTTTCTACACAGAAATCCTGCAGCTTCGTCTTTCCACATCTGTCTCCCCTGAGATCACATGTCACCTTTGGACCCTCCACAGTGCACCTCTTTGTTGCACTGTGCTGGCTATCTTTTCTGAACCCTCCAGACTGACTCTTCACATCTGTTTGCTCTGTATCCTAAAAGCTGACGTGTGAGCCCTTGAGCTTTAGCAGGATTGTCATGCCCTGGCTCACTGCTCATGCAAGATGACCCTGTCCTGCCTCCAGGTTTCCATAACGGCTCTCTTCCTCATCACAGGAGTATTAATTATTGTTTGTTTCTCTGCACTGTCATGGAAGCTCTATGAGATCGAGATTTTCTGTGTGTTGACTGCTGATGAGTTTCATGTGCTCAGAACAGTGCCTGACGCAGAACAGATATGCTTTCCGTGGGCACATCCCAGCAAGTTCAAAGACAGCCTCAGCAACTTATTGAGTCCCTAAGCAATTGAACGTGACACTGTCTCAAAATAAAAAGGCTGGGGGACGTTGCTCAGTGGCTGAGTACCCTTGAGTTCAATCCCCGGTATAAAAATAAAAATTTGCTGAATGTTTAATGATCATTGATTCTGTCCTTAGAAAACTGCTAGTTCACTCTTTTTTTTCCCTAACCTCTGCACCCCACACTTTGATAATTATATTATTATTTTAATTGTTCACTTGATTATCTTTGTAACTTTAATATGATTAAAGATTCATTCATTATTCTATACATTTTAGACAGTATTCTTTGATTTCCTATTGTCTAGGATGAGAGGATGGGAACTGCTTCCATGTTCTCCAAATCTTCATCCATTTCATTTTTGTACTTTGTAAGATTAAGTTCTCTCCTGGCTTTAACTCTGTTCTAGCTTGCTAAGGCTGTGACGAAGTCCCACAGACTGGGTGATTTAAATGACAGACATTTATTATCTGATGGTTATGGATACTGGAAATTCAAGACCAAGGTGCATGCAAGCTTGCTCTCTCTTCACAGCTGGCTTTTCCCTAGAAACTTTTATTCTGAGCACCTATGACCCCGGTGTCTCTGTTGTGTGTCCAAATTTCTTTTTTTTTTTTTTGTATGAATGTCAGTCGGATGGATGAGGACCTCCCCTAAAAGCCTCATTTTAACTTAGCCACTTTTAAAAAGTCCCTGTGTCCAAATTCAGTCACTTTCTGAGGTGCCAGGGGATTAGGGATACAACATGAATTCCGGGGTGGAGTGTCAGGGCACAGTTCAGTTTGTAACAAGTCCCAGTGAGTTCTCCTGCATTTTGTGTACAGTTTGTTTCTAAAAGTTTAAAGTCAACATACAATATATTAAAAGTTTAAAGCCAATATACAATATATTAAATCTTTAAATAATTCAACTGTCATGGTAATGGATTACTACTCCCATGTCACAATCATACTACATTTTAGTTACTTAATTTTTGAAATGACTTTCCTGTTCAGTGTCTTGATTTGTGGAGTACATGGAATAATGTAAATTCAACATTATTTTCCTTCAACCTGGTGTGAGCATTGCCCAGTGGTTTCCTGGTGTCTAGTACTTGAATTAGCAGGATTTGTCATTCTTTGTAGGTAAATTTATTTTCTCTCTTAGCTTTAGAATACTTTTTCCAGCTTTGAAGTTCTCAAATCTTCTTTGGAGTTTACAAGGTCTTCTTTTCCTTCTTTCTCAGTTTCATGTCTTTCTTCAGTTGTCAGAAATTTGATACCCTTGAGTGAGAGTCTTTCTGATCAGAACAAGCTCCAAGTCCTGGAGCCAGCGCAGCGTGCTCCGGCCTACAAGCAGCTTCAGGGACCAGGACAGGGCAGCCAGACACTTTCCCAAGCAGCCCGGCACCCTGCGGTGGGAGGTGCCTTTCAGGGCTAGCTTCTTGGAGCAGACGGCCCAGTGAGAGCCTTTCTACACAGAGCCAGCCACAAGTCCCCTAGCCAACGGAGAGCTTCGATCTGCAAGCAACCTCTGGGATCAGGGAAGGGCAGCCAGAGACTTATCCAGGCGGCTCTGCCCACTCCGGCCGCAGGCCCTTTCCACGGGGCAATCCAAGATGGCGGCCTAGAGGGTGACTGCATCTCCAGTCACTCCAGAACCCAGGACTCAATAAGGGAAGGCATTGAGAGACTTGGACAAAAATAGAGTCATGGGGTGAGTCTCCCCCACTGGGCGAAACTTGTCCTGGGCAGCAGGCACAGATAGGGGTGGCTTATCAGAGCAGGGCAGGGCAGCTAGAGTCTTCCCCAGGTAGCCTTCCACACTCTGGCGGTGGGCTCCTCCCACACGGCCAGCTGCACGGTGCAGGCCCCATGAGAGCCTTTCCGCACAGAGCCAGCTCCAAGCCCTGGAACCAGTAGGGAACTAGGGGCAGTTTTCTTCAGAAGCACTGCATTATCAAGTTCCTCCAAGACTTCAGGCTACTGAAGGCTGGGAGGTGATACACTGGAAATCTACTGGGACACTATAAGCCAATAGAGGAAATTTGCAATATCTCAGGGTCCCACTGACAGCTGAACAATATGAGAAAACAAGGGAAGAAAATGTCCCAAACAAACCTAGACACTACATCAATAAAACCCAATGACAGTACAGCAGAAGAAATGTCAGAAACGGAGTTCAGAATGTACATAATTAAAACAATCGGGGAAGAAAATGAGGAGATGAAAGAGCAAATGCAGGCATTGAAGGAGGAGATGAAAGAGCAAATGCAGGCATTAAATGACCGCACCAATCAACAGTTAAAAGACCAAATACGGGAAGCAAGAGATCATTTCAATAAAGAGTTAGAGATACTGAAAAAAAAAAAAAAAACTGAAATCCTTGAAATGAAGGAAACAATAAACCAAGTTAAAAACTCCATAGAAAGCATAACCAATAGAATAGAACACCTGGAAGACAGAACCTCAGACATTGAAGACAAATTATTTAATCTTGAAAGCAAAGTTGGCCAAACAGAAAAGATGGTAAGAAATCATGAACAGAATCTACAAGAATTATGGGATATCATGAAAAGGCCAAATTTAAGAATTATTGGGATTGAGGAAGGCTTAGAGAAACAAACCAAAGGAATGAACAATCTATTCAATGAAATAATAACAGAAAATTTCCCAAATCTGAAGAATGAAATGGAAAACCAAGTACAAGAGGCTTATAGAACTCCAAACATACAAAATTACAACAGACCCACACCAAGGCACATTATTATGAAAATACCTAACATACAAAATAAAGACAGAATTTTAAAGGCCGCGAGAGAAAAGAATCAAATTACATTCAGAGGGAAACCAATAAGAATATCAGCAGATTTTTCAATCCAGACCCTAAAAGCTAGAAGGGCCTGGAACAATATTTACCAAGCCCTGAAAGAAAATGGATGCCAACCAAGAATCTTATACCCAGCAAAACTTACCTTCAAATTTGACGATGAAATAAGATCCTTCCATGATAAACAAAAGCTAAAGGAATTTACAAAAAGAAAGCCAGCATTACAGAACATTCTCAGCAAAATATTCCATGAGGAAGAGATGAAAAACAACGATGCAAATCAGCAACAGGAGGCGCTAGCCTAAAGGAATAGCCAAATAAAGGAGAAACCAAATCATGTCATGAAACAAATATGAATCAAATGACTGGGAATACAAATCATATCACAATAATAACCCTGAATGTTAATGGCCTGAATTCATCAATCAAAAGACATAGACTGGCAGATTGAATTAAAAAGAAAAATCCAACAATATGCTGCCTGCAAGAGACTCATCTCATAGAAAGAGATACCCATAGACTAAAGGTGAAAGTATGGGGAAAAACATACCATGCACACGGACACAGCAAAAAAGCTGGAGTATCCATCCTCATTTCAGATAATGTGGACTTCAAGCCAAAACTAGTCAGAAGGGATAAAGAAGGACATTACATGCTGCTTAAGGAAGCATAAATCAGCAAGACATAACAATCATAAATATCTATGCCCCGAACATTGGCTCATCCACGTACGCCAAACAAATCCTTCTCAATTCCAGAAATCAAATAGACCACAACACAATAATACTAGGCGATTTTAACACACCTCTCTCACCACTGGATAGATCGTACAAACAAAAATTGAATAAAGAAACTATAGATCTCAACAACACAATCAACAATTTAGACTTAACGGACATATATAGAATATACCATCCAACAAAGAACAAATACACTTTCTTCTCAGCAGCACATGGATCCTTCTCTAAAATAGACCATATTTTATGCCACAAAGCTACTGTTAGCAAATACAAGAAGATAGAGATACTACCTTGTGCTCTATCAGATCATAATGGATTGAAATTAGAAATAAATGACAGAATAAAAAAACAGAAACTTCTCCAATACCTGGAGATTAAATAATACACTATTATATGATGAATGGATAACAGAAGACATCAGGAGGGAAATAAAAAAATTCTTAGAAGTAAACGAGAACAAAGACACATCATATCAAATCTCTGGGACACTATGAAAGCAGTACTTAGAGGAAGATTTATTTCATGGGGCGCATTCAACAAAAGAAGTAGAAATCAACAAATAAACGACTTAATACTACAGCTCAAAGCCCTAGAAAAAGAAGAGCAGACCAACACCAAAAGTAGTAGAAGACAGGAAATAGTTAAAATCAGAGCCAAAATCAACGAAATTGAAACAAAAGAAACAATTGGAAAAATTAACAAAATAAATAGTTGTTCTTTGAAAAAATAAACAAAATTGATAAACCCTTAGCCACACTAACAAAGAGAAAGAGGGAGAAAACTCAAATTACTAAAATTCAGAATGAACAAGGAAACATCACAACAGACACAAGTGAAATATAAAACATAATTAGAAGCTATTTTGAAAATCTATACTCCAACAAAACAGAAAACCTCGAAGACATCAACAAATTTCTAGAAACATATGAATTACCTAAACTGAACGAGGAGGACATACACAACTTAAATAAATCAATTTCAAGCAATGAAATAGAAGAGGTCATCAAAAGCCTACCAACAAAGAAGAGTCCGGGACCAGATGGGTTCTCAGCCGAGTTCTACAAAACCTTTAAAGAAGAGCTCATTCCAATACTCCTCAAAGTATTCCATGAAATAGAAGAGGAGGGAACCCTCCCAAACTCATTCTATGAAGCCAATATCACCCTTATACCTAAACCAGACAGAGACACATCGGGGAAAGAAAATTTCAGACCAATATCCTTAATGAACATCAACGCAAAATTTCTCAACAAAATTTTAGCAAATTGCATACAAATATATATTAAAAAGATAGTGCACCACAATCAAGTGGGTTTTATCCTAGGGATGCAAGGTTGGTTCAACATTCAGAAATCAATAAATGTCATTCACCATATCAACAGACTTAAAGTTAAGAATCACATGATTATTTCATGTGCAGAAAAAGCATTCGATAAAATACAGCATCCCTTCATGTTCAAAACACTAGAAAAAATTGGGGTAGTGGGAACATTCCTTAACATTATAAAGGCCATCTACGCCAAGCCCATGGCTAATATCATTCTAAATGGTGAAAAGCTGAAAGTGTTCCCCCTAAAAACTGGAACAAGGCAGGGATGCCCTCTTTCACCACTTCTATTCAACATCGTCCTTGAGACTGTAGCCAGAGCAATTAGACAAACCAAAGAAATTAAAGGGATACGAATAGGAAAAGAAGAACTCAAACTATCCCTGTTCACTGATGACATGATTATATATTTAGAGGAACCTGGAAAGTCCACCAGAAAACTTTTAGAACTCATAAGTGAATTCAGTAAAGTAGCAGGTTACAATATCAATGCTCATAAATCCAATGCATTTTTATACATAAGTGATGAATCTTCAGAAAGAGAAATTAGGAAAACTACCCCATTCACAATAGCCTCAAAAAAAATAAAATACTTGAGAATCAATCTCACAAAAGAGGTGAAAGACCTCTACAATGAGAACTACAGAACACTAAAGAAAGAAATTCAAGAAAACCTTAGAAGATGGAAAGATCTCCCATGTTCCTGGACAGGCAGAATTAATATTGTCAAAATGGCCATACTACCTAAAGTGCTATACAGATTCATTGCAATTCCAATTAAAATCCCAATGATGTACCTTGCAGAAATAGAGCAAGCAATTATGAAATTCATCTGGAAGAATAAAAAACCTAGAATAGCTAACGCAATCCTCAGTAGCAAGAGCGAAGCAGGGGGTATTGCAATACCAGATCTTCAACTCTACTACAAAGCAATAGTAACAAAAAACGGCATGGTATTGGTACCAAAATAGACAGGTAGATCAATGGTACAGAATAGAGGACATGGACACAAACCCAAATAAATACAATTTTCTCATACTAGACAACAGGTCCAAAAATATGCAATGGAGAAAAGATAGCCTGTTCAACAAATGGTGCTGGGAAAACTGGAAAACCATATGCAATAGAATGAAATTAAACCCCTATCTCTCACCCTACACAAAACTCACCTCAAAATGGATCAAGGACCTCGGAATCAGACCAGAGACCCTGCATCTTATAGAAGAAAAAGTAGGTCCAAATCTTCAACATGTTGGCTTAGGATCAGACTTCCTTAACAGGACTCCCATAGCACTAGAAATAAAAGCAAGAATCAACAACTGGGATAGATTCAAACTAAAAAGCTTTCTCTCAGCAAAGGAAACTCTCAGTAATGTGAAGAGAGAGCCTACAGAGTGGGAGAATATCTTTGCCACTCATACTTCAGATAGAGCGCTAATTTCCAGAATCTATAAAGACCTCAAAAAACTCTACACGAAGAATACAAATAATCCAATCAACAAATGGGCTAAGGAAATGAACAGACACTTCACAGAAGAAGATGTACAAGTAATCACCAGATATATGAAAAAATGTTCAACATCCCTAGTAATAAGGAAATGCAAATCAAAACTACCCTAAGATTTCATCTCACCCCAATTAGAATGGCGATTATCAAGAACACAAGGAACAATAGGTGTTGGCGAGGATGTGGTGAAAAAGGAACACTCATACATTGCTGGTGGGGTTGCAAATTAGTGCAGCCACTCTGGAAAGCAGTGTGGAGATTCCTCAGAAAGCTTGGAGTGGAACCACCATTTGACCCAGCTATCCCACTCCTTGGCCTATACCCAAAGGACTTAAAATCAGCATTCTACAGAGATACAGCCACATCAATGTTCATTGCTGCTCAATTCACCATAGCCAGATTGTGGAACCAACCTAGATGCCCTTCAGTTGATGAATGAATAAAGAAACTGTGGCATATATATACAATGGAATATTACTCCGCAATGAAGAATGATAAAATTATGGCATTTGCAGACAAATGGATGAAATTGGAGAATATCATGCTAAGTGAGATAAGCCAATCTCAAAAAACTAAAGGACGAATGATCTCGCTGATAAGCGGATGAGGACATATAATGGGGGGTGGGAGGGTTAGCATTAGGGTTAGGGTTAGGGATAAGGAGGGTGGTAAGAATGGAGGAAAGAAGGACTGTATAGAGGGAAAAGAGGGGTGGGAGGGGTGGGGGGGAAGGGAAAAATAATGAATCAAACATCATTGCCCTATGTAAACGTATGATTACACAAATGGTATGCCTTGACTCCATGTACAAATAGAGAAAGAACATGTATCCCATTTGTATACAATAATAATTTAAAAAAAGAGAGAGATGGTACAACAACTTTAAAAAAAATATATGAGCTGTGGATGTAGCTTAGTGGCAGATTGCCTCTGGGTTCAATCCCCACTACTACAAAAATTAATAAAGAAATTTATGTACATATATAAAAAAATAGAAATTTGATACCCTCCTTTCTCTGTCTCTTCAGATACATGTTGCCTTCGTAGAATTCCAGCCTCTCTGTGTCTCTTAATGCTTCTGTCACACTTTACATCTCTTTGTGTTTCCACTCTATGTTCGGGTGGATCTTGACATTTTCCTATGGTCTGAATGTTCATGTACTGGGATCATGGTCCCCAGTGCAGAAGTGTTGGGAGGCAGGACCTTTTGGAGATCAGTGGGTCATGAGGGCTTTGTCCTGAGGAATGGAGCGGTGCATATGTGGACTGACTTGATAACGTGTACTGCAGGAATGGCTTGATTGCTAGAGCAAGTTTCGTGGCACATGTGTTCTGTCTCTCCATGTGATGCTCTGTGCCATGTTATACAGCAAGAAGACCCTCACCAAGAGCCAAGCAGTTGCTGGCACCATCTTGGACTTGTGGACTTCCCAGCCTGCACAGCCATGAGCCAAATAAACCTCTATTCTTTACAAATTATCCAGTCTGTGGTATTCAATTATAGTGACAGAAGATGGGCCAAGATAAGTTATTTTCCAGTCTTTATATTGAGTTTTCTATTTTAAGTACTGCATTTTAAATTTCAAAGAGAAGTTTCATAAATATGATACCTATTTTGTAGTTACCTTTTCTTAAGAATGCTTCTTATGCTTCTTTATTAATATTAATAGAAAAAATTTTCTTTGTATCACAAAAGTCATTTAGTAAGCTTTTACTCCCTCCAATTTTTTCTTATTTCTTTAATGTCATAAAAATTTGGGAATTTTGATTGATTTCTTATTATTACTTTAAAAATATTTTTAAAAGCAATTTCACATGAGGTTAAATATTTTCTTCAAATTCTTTTGATGATATACACAATACAACTTATTCATATGTTTTTTATTTAATAGTACATTTTGCCATTTCCAATGCTCACTGTTAGTCCATATCATAGCATATATTTCCTGGGTGTTAGCCATTTATGTTGACTTCTCATCATTACTTTGTGAATAGTTATTTTTTTCAGAAAAATTATATTTGTTGGCTATTTCCTGAGTCTTTGCTTAGATGAGTGCTTTTCTGTTGCTTTCAAGTCTAAATGAAAAAGTGGCTGGTGTTCGAATTCCTGGGTCATGGTATTGCTTTTCACTCACAACCCTAAAGACATTAAAAATCTGCTCTTTGGCAATTAGTGGGAACTGATAGTCGAACTGTACTTTTCTCTTCTGTCTGCCTGGATCCTCGTATCATTATTTTTTTTCTTTATCTTTGAAGTGAAAAAAAAATAAGTCACTGAGGTAAATCTAAATGTTAACATTCCTGATGTTCTGTCCCATAACTTCACAGGTGTAGACCTTCAGCACAGGAAAACATTTCTTTCCTGCAGCTGATTTTTGCTTTTTTAGCAAAAATTCTGGCATCTACCGAAACACTGAGGACCATATTTTAAATAATAGGCTGTTCCTCATACCTATTTTTCTTTCTGATGGCTTTTACAACAAATCTTTCTCAGCCTTCAGTGGAATTTCTCACGTTTGTCATCTGTGACAGAGCGCAGATTCTGTCCTTCCCGCTTTCCAAGTCACCTGTTTCCCATTCCATGCTAGCTCCTCCATTTCCACTGTGGTCTTCTGGTCATCCTATCACCTCTCCTCTGGTCCCAGTTTGCTCCCCTGGGAGCACAAACAGGCATGTGCTTGCTGGAGGAAATGTTTTTCAGCAGCATTCTTTCTCTGTCTCTTGTGCTGGGTCTTCCTCTTTTATTTTCCAGGCTCCTTTTATCTTTCAGGCTTTGCTGTTCTTGGCTTCTTCATCTTTACATGAGAAGAGGTGCATTCTTTTCTGGCATTGGTTCTAGTCTGAGTGGCTTCTCTTTGGGTTCCAGAACTAGTCTAGCAGAAACTGTTGTTATTTGTCCTATGCTATCCATTGCTGGGTTTCATGAGAGGATCTGGGCCATAGGCAACCCTGACAGGGAACTCCTTCTTGGAATTCCTCTTCTGCTCTGGGGTGTTGAAACTGCTTCTGTTGTTTACCCTTAGTTTGGAGGGAGTCGATTCTGTGAGTTTTTGAGGCAAATTTCAAACCTCCTGCCCATCTCTCTTCAATCTAGTGGAGACAAGGCGGTGATCTCCCCCTCCTCTGGGCAACACTGCAGGTGTTTCTCAGGAAGGAGAATTGTGCCTTGTCCCTTGACACCTGTAAGTCACATTGGATGAGGAAGATGATTCCTCTCACACCTCCGTTTTCTGTATTGCCAAGTTTGTTGCACAGGTAACCATGAGAAAGTTTCTAAACTCCTATGATTCTCAGTATGACTCTATCAATAAAATGTCATCCCCTAAAAAGGCTGAAAGTCTCAGTGACAGGTCATAATGCCGGAGAAACTTACAATTCATTTTTACATCGAGAAAATTACTGTGTATGCCTCCAAGTTTCATTGAGAATCAAAGGAGATTAGCCCGGGCTGCACACAGTAAACTCAGGAATTCTAGCTTGTATCCACAGTGTGCATGATTATTTTTTAATACTATGTCAGTTCATATCACCATTATTGTAGGGAATTCATATTTAAGATGTTTGTTTGCCATGATGGAGTGTTGCCTGTGTTGGCCCATCTCTAAATTCAAATGCCCTCTGCATGAAGTTTCAGAAAGATTGGAAGGTTATTTTGGATATCACAGCCTCCATGAAGGAAGCTAATGTATTCTACCATCCACAATTATCTTGTTCTACCTTACTCATATCAATAACAAATCACTCAAGACAGTCAATGATGACAGTTATTAAATTATATGCAGTCATCCTCAAGGGCAACAAAGAGATTAAGAGATTCAGGTGAAATCCAAAATAAGTCTCCTTGCAAGCAAAATAGTGATGTTCTAATTCAACCTTCTCATTTCCATTTATGAGCTAGAAATACTTTTATGAGTAGATCTTTCCTTTATTTACTATTTGGTTGCCTAGGGTTAATATAAAAAAATCAGGATAAATACTTAACTATTTCCCTTTACCAGTTTTTAAGATTATGATTTACTTTTCTGTTTTCTTTCAAGGAAAAACATTTATTATTAAATGCCATTATAAGTCTCTGATTTGGACTACAGTTTTACAGGCTTCAATCCACTGTGTTTTTATTCATGTCACAGATGAAAGAAATGTCACATCCTTCAAAACAAATTGAGAATGACTAACAGTAAGACAGACTAGTAAGATTACTGAACTTTAAAGGGAAACAAGAAATCCTTTGGGAATTTGGGCAGACAAGCATTTGATCAATAAGGGGAAATTAGATTATTGCTAGATTTTTCAATCTTAAGCCAGTATATATTTAAGACATTTCAAGGAATAAAAATGTGGGCTAAAGAACTCATATCCAGCAGGACTTTCAGTTATGAATGGTACTACCTGTAATTAACATACAAGAAATAAAGAAATTTTGTTTCCATGAACTTTTTTCTAAAAATTCTACTAGAGAACATTCTAGATAAAAAGACTAGGGAGATATCAACATTAAGATAGATGCTGAGCATAAAACTTATTGTTACCTTTAGAAATAAGTGTAAATGGGGTTAAAGTAAAGAGAAAATGCAGTATGGCTGTCTTCTCTGATGATGCTGGTCAGGCACAATGCTAAAAAATGGGGAGAGATGGGGAGAACATAAGCAAGACTTTTAATCGGTTTTGGCAATTGGAATTCATTGCCTTAGCATCATCTTTCTGAAACTGGTTTGTATCAGCTGGGATAGAACAAAGGGGAATTCCAAGACTTTCTAATTTTGTCCCTTGAGAAATAATATTCTTTATATGGGAGAAAGAAAATACAGAAGCAAGATAGAAAAGGGTAGGAAAATCCTTGTAGTATAATTTTGAAAAAGAAATATTAGTATGATAGAGCACCTTATCCTAAATATTTTTTTCCTCTTTATGTTTTGTCTCCATGCCTTTGCCTCTGCCTGTCTCTCTTCACCTATCTGTATCTTTGCTCTGTCCTCTAAAAGGCCATAAAAATGTCCAGACATTTGCCAGTCCCTGGCATCAAGATTGTTGTCTTGAAATACTGTTTCTTACTGAATTGTCTATTTCCAGTTCAGGACAGGAAATATATAAGATGAGTCCATAACATATTGTCATTACCAACAGCAGCCAAGCTGCCAAAGACTACCAGATACATGTCAAAAGGACATGGGAGCAAAAGTGAGGCGGTTTCCACTGGCCAGAGTTGAGCCAGCAAGCCCACAGGTCTTTCAGTTTTTTATTAGGAAAGGCTTCATACACAGAGCAAAGTGTGTGCCCCTGTGGCCCCATCCCCAGATACCACCTTTGACACTTTGCTGATCTGGCTTTATCACAGCCATCCAGCTCACTACCCAGGAATCTTATGTTGTTTGATGCATTTCAGAGTAAATTGCAGCCATTGGTACCCTTCCTCCTGAATGCATCAACAGGAAAATATCCACTTTTAAAACACAAAACCAGAAGTTAAACACAAAGTTGACCATAGTAATAGCCTGAGAGCTGGAACAAGCAAGTCTAATCAAGGCAGGGACTAAGGACAGCTGGAGACAAAGCTCATAATAACCTTGACAGTCACCTGGGGCTGCTCATGGCTGTGTTCCCTCTGCTCTCCAATCTCAGCCATTTATCTTCACAGGCTTTCCCATTCTCTCTGACATCATTGCTACCGGATCCTTTGTACAATAGAGTAGGAAGTTCCCCATATTGCATTTTTAACTTGGGATAAAGCAGTTGCTTCTATGTTAGGCTTCAAGTTTGTAATGACAGAGGGAAAAATCATCAGAAAGTTGTTCTCTGAGATCCATCCTGTCCCCTTTGATCTGGAGAAAGTCGCCAGCTTTGTCTTCCACATTCTAGACACACAGTACCCCTGGAGCTCTCTCCTCCCTCTGCTTAGAGCTTTATCATCAAGGAACTTGACAGTGCTGCAGCCCCTGCTGGGAAAGCCCCAGGGTCAACTTGGCCTGGCTTGTTCCCACTGGAAATTGTGTGTTTATACAGAACTGTGTGTATGCTGCTACATACACTATGCATCTCTCTCTCTCTCTCACACACACACACACACACACACACGCACGCACGCACACACACACACACACACACACACTCCGGTGAGAATCACCTATCGATCTACCCAAGCAGTTTTCCACAGCTGCCTCTGCTAAAGGCAGACCACGATGAACTGATGAACTGTCCTCTCCACAGCTCCTTGTGGATGCTGGTCGTTTTCTAGTTTCCTTGCTTTGATCAAGGATTTGGGATGATAAGTTCTCAATAACTTAGTGAAGAGCCAGGAGGATTCTGAGACACTGGCCTACTAACTTTATAACTTAGCCACAATTTAGGGGAATAATTAAAAATTTCCCTTAATTTTTTTTAATTTTTGAAATTTAAAAACATTTACTTAACAAAAGAAAATGGTATACACTTATCATGTACATACAACATGATGTTTTGAAATATGTACACACTGTGGAATAGTCAAATTGAACTAATTAAGTGCCTGATGTACTTTGTTTTTGTGGTGAGAAAACCTAAAATTTGCTCTTGTAGCAATTTTCATGAATATAATGCATTGTTATGAACTGTGGTCGCCATGTTAAACAACAGAGCTCTCAAACTTATTCCTAACTAACTGAAATTGTGTACCCTTTGACCAATACCTAGTCCTATGTTTTACTTTTCAAGAACCATGGAGATTTTTAGGACTAGGTTATATACTGCAAACCTTGGACCCACATGTATGTTTTGGTTATGATTTGAGTTCTTCATTCAGAGGTGGGGCACCCAGTTCTGGAATATAGCATATTTAGTACTTTAAAGAGTTGAAGATCCTTTGTACTGAAGATAATGATATTATCTACCCAATGGAAGCTGTGTAGTTACTATTAGACAAGATTAAACTTTGTTATCATTGGTACTCACTAATGAAATGCAGAATATTTTGACACAAACATTTTAATGCAAACATTGTAATTACCATTATGTGATAGACGAATTTTTAAGACATCAGTTTCCAGAACAAGTTTATTAAATCAACTTCATTCCTTAACTCATTTTTTAAAAAAAAATTTGAACCATTTCAATTTTTCCATTTTCATTTTCATTTCATGAGATTAATTTAATCAGAATCAATTCTTTTTGATTTAAATCTTAGCACTAGTATTTGATCCATCAATCAGATGTTACTCACCCTGGCTTGCTGCCACTGGAGATTTTCTTTATTGGCTGATACTTCTTCTAAAGGTCCAATAACTTTGAACAACTTTTGCGGATAGTTATTCATCCAGAATATATGATTCTTTGATCAATTTTTGCTCAGTTTTTAAAATTCAAATTTTAACACATCAATTTTGCATTTATTTCCCTAGTAATGTCCACCACAAATTAGATATGAAATTGACTTAGAGGCACGCAAATCAATTAATCCCAGGAGCAATTCTGTGACAAAGAGATAGAGAAGCACACGCACAGAGACATGGGGGGACTAGGAGAGGGAGAACTGTGGGAGGAGGCAAGAGCAGTTAATGAGAGAAGAGGAGAAAAAGGAGATGTGAAATAAGCTCTTCTGGTGTTGGCAGCACTAAACAAGGGCTAAGAGCATGCTGTGCTCAGGTGGTGTGTTCAGCACTCACAGGGAGCGGGATGTGGTCCAGGTTTAACCTGGGGATGCAAACACGATCAAGGAAGGAGGTGTTGGGTTGGTCCATCTTGGTTTAGAAGTGACCTGAGAAAGAGCAATGTTTCAGAGTGCTTAAATAATTCAAAGAGAGAGAGAGAGAGAGAGAGAGAGAGAGAGAGAGAGGGAGAGAGAGAGAGAGGAGAGACACATGCTAATTACTAGAAAACAACTGCAAATAATTTTTAATTTGAAATTGCTTATAATTTTAATTTTTGAGGGAAGAGTGAAGGAAATAGAAGAAATAATCTTTACAGCATATTTCGAAGTCACCACCTCTTCTCTTGCTTCTTCTTTGCTTCATTGGGGTATTATAATTATCAAAGTCCTGTAAACTGACAGATAATATTGTCTATATTTTTATTAGTACAACATGAAACTTTGAAGAATATGTGCATTATGGAATGGTAAATCTAGCTGATTTAACAATTCTGCTATCTCACATGGATATCATTTTTGTGATGAGAACACTAAACATCCACGCTTTTTGCATTTTTCAAGAAAATAATATATCAGGTCAGGTGGTGGCTTTTGCCTGTAGTCCCAGCTATTTGGGAGGCTGATGTAGGATGATCACAAATTTGGGAACTGCCTCAGCAACTTAGCAAGACAAAAAAACAACAAACCCCCGCAAACCAAAAAACAATACAACACATCATAGTCATAGTTAACTATAGTCACCATGCTGTACAACAGATCTCTTGAAATGGTTTCTCCTTTCAAATTATAATTAAATATCCTTTCACCAACACCTCCCCATTCCCCCTCTTTCCTCCAAACTTTCCTCCAGTAACTGTCTTTCTCCTCCCTACAAGGTTCAGCTTTTGGATTTTGCATGAGTGGGTATGTGCGGTACTTGTCTCTCTGCACCTGTCTTGCTTCACCTAAAATAACATCCTCCTAATTCATCTGTGTCATCAAAAATGACAGGATTTCATTTTATATGATGGAATGACATTCCATGGTGTGTTGATGCTGTGTTTTATTGTCCATTTGTCCCCCGAGGATCTCGGCTGTTGTGAAGAGCACCATGAGGGTCAGGAGACTGCATATGTCTCTTCAACATGCAGATTTAATTGTCTTGGGACTTATGTCCAGTAGTGAGATTTCTGGATCACACACTAGCTCTGTTTTTAACATTCTGAGATGTCTCCACACTGCTTTCCATAATGGTTATATCCATTTACATTCAGTGTGTGGTGTGTTTTCAAATGACCCCCACTGCTCCTCCCAACTGGACTCAGTTGCATTCTTGCTAAAAGGTCATCTGAAATGGCAGGGAGGGTGGAAAGATCCTGCTACACCAATCTGGACCTGCCCTATGCTCACTGGGTAACCTATTCAGTGGTCTCCCCTTGCTGGGCTCCAGCT